>LJPK01001826.1:176591-268701 GCA_001430945.1 Amauroascus niger
CCCCCGGCGTTTTCCAGAGAGCGGAAAAACAAAAGTATGGGCCCTTCCCGTCCCGACGTGGTGGTAACTAATCGGATCATTGCGCGGCCTTGTCCTTTTTTACGTCTTCTTTTTTTTCCCTTTCTTCCCTTTTTTTTTCCAACACCAGACACCAACCAGCTGGACACACGAGAACTGGAATAAGCGGGGATATCCTCTGTCACTAACGGGGCTTGAATTTGAGTGCGGCTGCATGACCTTTTTCTACACTACAACCCCGGTTGATAACACATGAATCGAGGGGGGGAGGGGGGGAGGGGGTGATCACCAAGGTCTGAGCACCGCGCCTGATGGCTGGGACTCTGGTGTCTGGCTGGTTACCTTGCTGTTGGGAATACTTGTGTTACAATATGGGTGCTTTTCTGGTAACAAGCTGCTTGGGTAGTTATGGGACCGGTGATTCCAGCAAAAATGCTTTGATTTTTCCCCCTTGGAATCCTGGAGAGATTGGATGATTCATTTGCCATTCCCAACTCACCAGGACCCAAGGGCTTTTATATTTGCACTGCACAGAGAACTCTGCACAGGCACAGTATGTACACCCATCCTACCACATTTTGATATGCGCTGTAGGGTACAGTACTTCCTGCACGATGAGATTCGTTGGGATGCATCAGTCCAGAAAGAGAAGCGCCTGCGAAGGATTCCGGGCCGCCGTTCTGTTTTCAATACATCATCCGTATGGAGGTAAGTTACCGAATTCTCGTTACGCGTTTCGTAAGTAATATATGTATGTAACTCAATTACATGTTCACGATACGTCGTATGGTATTCTTCACCGGGGACCCCTTCCTATTTGGGAATTGCTGGGAGACCTCACATCAATGGTTGGGAGGAGAACGTCTTCTCTCGCTGTGACTCTCAGATATATATATATATAACACTGACCGGACAAACGCAGCCTCAGGTATACTACAATATAGCTGCTACCCCCTGTTCTATGATTGTTCCGGAGCTAATTCCTCTTCTAGATTCTTCCAGTTTCAACTCAAGTTTCAAGGGATCGAAACTACAGACTATATTACCCTGATACTACTACCCACTCTCTTTCGGACGGGACACGTTTCGACCTGGAGCAGGTATATTTCCTGGAAGGGATCATTGGACGTTTCGACACATCTTAGCACTGTATATCTAGGTTTTCCGTTTCACCATGATTTCGAAACGTGTGGATAATCCTATCGCTGTCCTCGATCGATTGATTTTGCTTGAAGGTTGACGTGAAGAGCGGCTGGGCGCTTGATTCTTTGCGTTTGTGACTCCGAAGCAGAGACGAGCCTCTGTTGTTCCCTGTCGAGTGCTCTTTCACCAAGAGGAGTGACCGCAAGGTCCCCTGTTTCCTCGAGTGAGGGGGAAAGCTGAAACAGTCTCGAAACAAAAGTGGCAGGAGTTGGCTGAGGTCTGGTCTCCACGAAATCGTTGTGCTCGTCGAAGGAACGAGGAATCTGTGGGCGCGACTGACGAGGATACCAGTGGCATCTGAAGCGATGGAGGGTGTTTTATCGATAGCCGCCCTGGTTGCCAGTTGAGATGCTAACAATGCCGCCGGTTTGCTTTCAAACAGTTTCTAGGAAATACCCGCGCGATTATCTCGCACAGGAGTCCAGAGATTGCGACCGTACATGATATTTTAGCCACCGATTTGTGTCCTTCTCAGGCAGCTCGCAACCGCAACCAAAACTTTCATGTTCGTTCTATGCCTTGTCGTGCGCCCTCTTCGTTCGTTGGATGATTTCTGTTGCACAACGGGTACACAACATAGATCTGCGGCCCGCTAACTACCCAATGACTTGGGACTCAATGTTCGTACTCGCATGCAATACATATGTGCAAGAGATGGATTTTTTCCTTTTGACTGCAATGGCCAGTTCTGAGGAAATATTCACTTTCCTTTTACTCACCGGCTTTCCCGTTTTGGATTGGAAGTCTCGGGTGCGAGATTTTGGTTGCCGAGACCAACTTTATTTTGATCGCTCTGCAACACTTTTAAGAGGTAAATCAGTCGACGATAATTACCGATGCAAAGCGATATAAAGGGCATTGGAATCAGGGGAGCAGCACAGGCGTAGAAGAAAGACCATGGATTACATTCCTATTGCGCCCCCAAACTTAACCCAAATGGGGATAATCCCTTCTTACCCCGGACTTGTTCGAGATGTGCTTCTGTTTTGATTCCATCAACTCAACCAGCGAAACCCAATCAGAAATCAGGCTGACGAGGCTTCTGTACGTCGTGTCCGACATGGGCCACGACAACGACGAGCAGGGTAGTTAACTAATTGAGAAAGAGGCGCAGTACAAATAAGCTGCCAAATGCAGGAACACGATATTATGTGGTTCGACTTTTCACTCGGCCGGTTTCTGCTGATGGAATACAATTTCTTCCACCCATACACAAAGAAAAATTCGGGGCTTAAAAAGAGAATTATTAGTTATCTCTCTTCAAGTTATCGCCATCCCAATGCCCTAGTCGCTTATTTTAAAGAGAAGTGAAACAAGACGCAAAATGCCTCCAGGTTTGAACCTTGAGACTAGCTGTCGATCCTATTAAATTTCAAATCAACACCTGCAATCACGGCTTCTGGCGGCCATGTTGCAGCGCAAGGAACCCGAGGGGGTAGCTATGGTCACAGCTGGCTCCTCCAATGACAGCATTCTGTTGGTAGCAAAAGCTGCGGTTTGTGTGACCTTGGACGGGAAACAATGCATACATACCCAGTCTACGAACAAGGTATAAAAACTCTGAAAACTGGCTTGTCCATGCATCAGAGTCCTGTTTTGCACGTTCTTCATCTCCCGTGAAGTCTGTCCTCGAAACCTATAAAGTACAGAGTGGGCTGGCTGCATTCCCCATCCTAGACTCAAATCCCAAAATCCTTCTCATTCTCTCGCATTTCCCTCTCAAATTCCCTCAAAAACAAACACGATCGAAGAATTGAAGCTCGGGCTGAGATCGACGCCGATTTCCAACATGCCGAAAGGAATTTATTACCTGTGCTCCCTCGCTCTTGCTGGCAGTCTTGCCACTGCGAAGCTTGTCACGGTGAACGTCGCCGAAGGTGGCTTGAACTTCACACCAGATGTCATTCAGGCCGATGCAGGAGACGAAGTTGCTTTTGTCTTCACCCACGGCTCTCACGATGTCACTCTGGGACAATTCGATATGCCTTGCCAACCGGCACCGGAAGCGTTCTGGTCTGGTACCATAAACATTCCCGCCGGAACACAGGGCAATGCTACCTTCACAATTCCCATCAGGGACACGAAAACCAAATGGATTTATTGCAGTGTTGCTAGGCACTGCCAGCGCGGAATGGTTGGCGTTATCAACCCACCGTGAGTTTTTCCTTGCTCGCTAGTCGAACCGCTTCCTTTTTTTTTTGCCCTTGATATTCTCTTTGAGATGGACAATTACTAAATCTTGAAATTTATATAGCTCCGGTGGCAACCAAAATGTCGACGCCTTCAAGGAGGCTGCTGTCGACGCCCCAGATAGCAGACGTCCTACGGCTATCAATGGCGGTTCCCTGATTGTCGGCGGCGGTCTTGAGATCCCCGGCATCCCCGGCGGTGGCGATGATGAAAGCTCGTCCTCTCCGGTTCCATCAGCCACTGAGACTCCATCCCCTAGTGAGACCGGAGCTCCAACTGGTACTGAATACCTTCCAACCGCATCGAACATCTTCGCCTCCTTCTCCTTACTGACTTTGACTCTTCCCAAACAGGTTCCGCAACTTTGACCCTTCCGACTGAGAGCGGAACAGAAACCACTACCGTTGGTAATGTCCCAACCTCCGCCACTGAGACTCCACCTGCCACTCAAACAACTAACGCCGCCGCCTCGATTGGCCAAAATGGCGCTTTGGGCGCAGTCATGACCGCTTTGACAATTGGCGCCGCTTGGTTTGGCTTGATTTAAGGACTTTATGTATATGCTTCAAGGGACCTATGTTTTAACACTCGATTTTTCGGTATAATAATATTTTTCTTTCTATGTCTTTTTGCTTTCGTTGTTAGGGATATAATTCAGGCTTAAAAAGGCATTTTAGCGACCTGAATGGCTGGATATACACTGCTTGCGTTGCATGTATAAAACCTGGGCGCATCTGCGATGAATACAACAGATCCTTTTTCGCTGTTAGACTGTTCAATGCTGGCTGTTTTCCTCTAAGAGCAATTGATACTTTTGGCTCCTGGCTCGCCGACCTTAATATATCACCACAACTGCATGAATCATGATTATTTTAGAATATATGAAATGTCTTCTTGCTGATATGCGTTTTCATGATTTCTTAGATTTTCTCAGCTGATCCATCTGCTGTTCTAGCTGGTGACAAGGTAGAACATCATATCATATAACTATACTAGGGGCCAATACAAAACAAGGAAACATTCCCTGGCAAGATGTGCTAATCTCTTGTCCTAGGCATCTTCTCAGTGGCATTCTACTGTCAGTGTAGAACTTGAATACTAACACGACACCCACCCCTCGGGTGATGCCTTTTCAGGCATCCGGAGCATACACACAACAAAGGGATTCGAATTCTATTGTCCTATTCAAGAAACACCCAAATAGCCACCCAGCCATTCGATGAAAAAAAAAGTCCATTGATGAAGCGGAAACCTCCCCTTCAGCACGGCGGTTTTCTCCTTCTATTTTTCCCTACCCTAGTCTCTTTACCTAATGAGGCTAAAACCTTTTGCAACAAGAATAATCGACAATAGGAAACTCGAAAACCAGATATCACGCAATGAAATGGGCATTTATTCCCATTCTACACTGGTTTTGCCGTCAATCAGTCTCAAGTATGGCATTGAGCCTATTGTGGCCAGCTTCTGAGCTGGTCCTGAAAGATTTTTCAGACGAGCCCTTCAAAATGGGAGAGATATATCTTCTTTTCGCTTGTTCCTTTTTTTTTTTTTTTAATAGGACGAACTGTGTCTTTTGTTAGCTGGTATACCAGTCTGATACTCTGATTTGAAAGAATCTCCGAGCACACCTTTATCGTCTTGTTACAGGCCTGTTGGCAGGATTGCGGAAGGCAAAAAGAGAGAAAGAGAGATTCAACCTCGTAAGTGGCTCTTCTGGACCTGCGTCTTAGCAAAGCTAACGTCGTTTGGTAAGAAGAAGCATTCCATCAGAGTGCAGAAACAAATACCGAAAAAATGGAATTTTTTGACGACCCGGCCTTTGATTCAGGCAGATCCGTAAATTTCACCACGGCAGAAAAGGCACGCCTCGACCATGGTCCGTTCGTCATACCGTACCCAGTGAATAGCACCAGGGAGGAAAAGCCTTTTGGCCTGAACCTCTGCGGCGAATATAGCATCGATTACGAACGAGTCCAGAGTCGCATCGCTGCTATGCAGCATGGACTTCGGGTTCTGATTGAGTGCGGCGGCGTGATCGTGTTGCCGCCAAATTGTGATGCTAGGGCAAGGGCCGTGAAGGAGATGGCGGACAAGCTGGATGCCGACACTTGTCGCTTTGGTCGTAGGAAGTTCACGCCCAAAGACCATCCGGTCGGTTGCGTCCCTTTTTATTGGGACAGTCCCGCGAGAATCCAGAAGATTCGGAAACGAAGTGCTGAGAATAGACGCGCTGCGATACACTTTGTTCTGAAGGCCGCCAAAGACCATCCTAAATTCCGACAAGCAATAGTAAAGAATCAGAAAGCTTTGTCCTCGAAGAGAATTGGGAATGGGTATTATAGAACCGATAAGGTTTCTGAAGCTTTGTTCGAAGTTGTACGCACTGAGTTGCGCCCTCACAATATCCCAATTTCCGACCAAGACACCAGCTCGAGTGCAACTGAGCCTGCAGTGAACCATGTCCCTGAAGATAGAATTCTCCCAGCGAGCCTTGAGCATGGGGCAGGGCAGTCAAATGTACTAGCCAGCCAAAGGGGTCAATATATCGGAAAGAAGATAGTGGTCAAAAAGATCATTGACGAGGTCATTTCAGATGCGCGCTCAGGGAAGCCGATTAACTTCAATAAGCTGACGCTGGATTATCGGCACGCTACCGCAAATCTACAACAAGTCGCCAACTTCGGGAACAGTAACGGTGTGCAAACGGGACAACAACGGACAACGCAGCAGCACTTGCTCCAGCAAGAGGAACAAATAGATCAACAAGCATTGAAACAAGCATCGAAACAAGCATTGCGGGACCAGTTCTTGCGCGATCAGGATGAATGCCAGACCAAACTCTTTGAGGAGGTGATGCAGGAGGCGACGCCATCATCGGTATCAAAGTTTGTCACCAAAGATGGAGAGCTGTGGATAGAATTCCGCGCTATGCTTGAAGTCTTATATGGAGAGCACGCTACCTGGTTTCACAGCATGTGGGGCGATGCTTTTCACCCTCAAGTGCAATGGAAGACCAAGATTGCATATCGCAAGTACTGTGTCACTCCTGGGTCTTTCAATACCGAAGACTTAGAAACGGAGCTTACTGATTCAGAAACTTTCGCTCTGATTGACAATATGTGAGGATGGCGGGTATGAGCAGGAAGGAAGCTGTGAATCACATTAGAGTCGCTCTGGTTTGGACCTTGATGGTGAAATACGTTGTCATGTCTGATGGATGATTTGAACAAGCGTACCAGCTAAGGAGGAACGTTAGAAAGGTAGAAGATGGAATGAGGAGGTAAGGAGTATATCAGAGACCTTTGCTGATTTTTTATTTGTCGCATATTATTATCAAGAAGCAAGAGGACAAATGCCAGAAAATAAAATCTTATGCGTTGAGTCGCTGACTTTGCAATTCAGTTCCCATATTTTTCTCGTAGTCAATCTTCTTGTGCAAATCGACTCTATTACCCAAGCCTCGTCGAATGATCCAATCCTTACTGTGAATCTCCTCTTCAACCACTCCCTTTGGAAGTGGTGGAATCCGACTACCTTCTAACCGCTTCAGAAGCACATTTTCCTCTGGACGAGAGAAGTAAACCAGACTGTACCGGGTGGTGTCAGCCTGAGCACCTGGAGGGGATACAACACGGTGTATATTGGATCTCAACAGTCCATTTGTGAACTTGACCATTGCATCGCCTAGGTTGATGATTGCATGTCCTGGGAGGGGCCGGACATAACACCACTCTGAATCCTTGCCTGGGGGAAGAATCTGCAGGCCTCCAACTCGGTTGAAGAGAACGGTTACGCTGCCAAAGTCAGTATGTTGCCCAAGAGCTACCCGTCGATCGTCTAGTGGCTGCGGCGGTGCCTTGATGAAGCGGACCTGGTCACCTGTAGTATGCTCTAGACGGTGCATGTTGGCCAGAGAGGACCGCGGGAGTTGTAGATGCTCAGTTAGGAGATTGAGGATAAGGGTGACGATAGAATGGGCATTGGTCATGAAAGATTTGAGTAGCGGACGAGACTGGTGGAGCAGATCAGGGGCAGGCCAGTGGTCACCGACATCGAGGACATCATCCTTTGATACCTGCGTTTGTAATTTTTAGCGTAGCTGCACATATTATACCCACCCTCTTTCTCTTCAAGCATGTAAGTAAGGACACTCCAATGGGCTGACACGAACATTGTAGAATTCATTGCGGTCTCGATTCCCATTCTTGTCGACAACGGCAGCACCAGCCGCTTTGTAACCAAAGTACGAATTCTTCTTGCTGAAATCATATTTCTTCTTTTCTTCGATATTCAAATCAAACAGACGTTCTCCAACATTGAACAATTTGTCCACTTCATCAAGAATCGTATCCCCTTGTTTAGTGTCGCGGATATCCAGATAGAAGAATCCCAAGTCCTCGCATGCGGAGCAGAACCGCTCGACTTCGTCTTTGTCATTATTCAACAGCTTTCCGAGGGACAGACGAAAGAGAGGGGCAGTGACGATGTCATCGGGAAAGGGAGGAATGCCTGGGAAGCTCAGCTCTTCGGAAGACATGGCTTGAACGGTTTGGTGCCTTGATGTCGATGAAGCGACGTTTGCTCTCGAGGAACGAATATCGGGCGAATTTGGATCGCCATGATGAATACGAGGGCTCTGCGACGTTTATAGCTAGAGGCAATCGAATAATACCTTGTCAGTGAGAGCTTAAAGAGGCGGGGAAACCTGAAGATGCCGAGGGCATTGCGAGGGTCCGTGTTTGTCTTGAGTTGAGGAATTGTTTGAGCCTAAAAAAGGGGTTTACCACGCTAACCAGTTAGTTAAAGTTCAATTCGTCAGCTTTGGCCCTTTGGGTGAGCAGGCATGAAGCCACTCTTAAAGAATATCACCACAGAATTTTTGGATAATCCTCTCCAGCAAACCATAAGACGATATTCTGAAAGATAGCTATTTCATTTTAAGAGACCAAGAGCCGCCTGGTATAGACATGGCGACGCCGCGGCCGGCGTACAACCAACCGCAATCCCACGCTGCGCACCAGCTTCTCTCCCGCGCCCATTCCCCGGACACAGCAGAGCAGCTGTTCGCCGAGAAGGTCAAGCAGAAACCGCTTTATCTACGGCCTACCTCGCCCACTCCTGCAGACAATCGGGAGCGGAGGCGCCTCCAGCGACTACGGAAGAAAGCATACTTTTTGCGCAAACAAAAACCCAAACCGCTATCAGCGCGAGAGAAAAGGGTTCTGGGGGTCCATGATCTGCCAAAGGAAGAGATCAGATACGAGACCTTCAGGAAACTAAATGGCCTGTGGGTGGAATATATGTGGGAAGTGCTGGGTTTGAAGAAGTGTGCCAGCATGGGGCCGGTGATTTCGGCTATCGCTCACGGGCCCAAGCTTGCAAGCGCGGATTTTCACGGCGCAGAGCTCCAGGTCGTCAGGAGCCGCTGCGTTAGTCGGGTAGGTGTCAAGGGAATCGTTGCTCGGGATTCGAAGTTCGCGTTTGTGCTCGTCACAGAGAAAAATGAACAAAAAAGTGAGTATAACCCTACATCTGATCTCATCCCCAAGCCCTCCACACACTTCCGAGTGCATAGCCATGGTGCTTACAGTTTTGCCCTGCAGTTATACCAAAAGAACACACGGTCTTCAGATTCGAAATCCCAGCACCCATCGCACCGCCCGCAGAAGATGGGCTATCTCATGGGTCAGATACGCCGAAAAACCTTGTCTTAGAACTCCATGGAAGCCAGTTCGAGCAGCGGCCAGCAGATCGAGCGAATAAGAAATTCAAATGGAAGAACCTTGATTATCTCTGAAAACTCATTGCGAACAGACCCAAGTCTATATATGCTTGTTCGGAGACACCCGTATTTGAGCGAACTTGGCCGAGCTTTCGGTCCCATATGGAGTCGTTCATGGGAAACGATTTCCTGCTCAGAGATACGAAGAGGACGTCATGTTCTCAAAGAAGATTCCCTGAATCTTCGCTATTTAATGCATCAGCCAACCTCTTATGAGATGGAACACTGAGGTTTGTGTGTGACCTGGAAGCATAACCTGCATTCGGCAAGCATTTCAATCCCATCCAAAACCATCAGAATGGCCCTTATCGTTTGATATTCGCCAATCCGCTACGAGACCGTATCAGACTCCTGAATTTTCGAGCGTTCTCGCGAAGCGGGTTACAAAAAGATGTTGTCAAACGCAAGTAACTCATATTGGTATTGTCATCTCATAATTGAAATGGGATTTATACTCTATGAAATCGAAGATACTTCTGTTAACATCCATTTTTCCTGCACCATATGTCGGAGTAGTTTTCCTTGGATTCCATTCCTGGGGCTGACACCTCCTTATTGGAGTTGGAAATTAAGAGGGACAAACCCCGACAACCTGTTGTTTGACGCGTTACGAGGACATTCGGAATGCGTTGGGCTCGTAGCTTTCGAAGCTCATATGGATACCAGCAGTAGCTTGATCACTTGGCGTGGCTTTTATCAGGTATTGCGCCTGGCCAGCATAGATCGTATGTAGTTGATCGCTGTCCTCACTATCCACGATACTTTTACATTCCCGCCCATTCCAAGCTAAACGTCCTGACGCTCCCTTTCTCTATCCCATCCTCTTGCTTGGTGGATGGCGCTTCCCCACCAATTAAATATCCCTTTTTCACGCCGGTTCCCAAACGGCCGCCAGCAACCAAGTCCATCAAGTTTATTTCCTCGTCCCATTCTGAGGCGACGACGAGAAAGTGAGAATGGAACCGAAGTGGATCTCCGGGATAGGCCATGTATTGACAACCAAAACGGAGGCCAGGAGACAAAAAATAGCCATTGGATTGCAGGTGCACGTATAATGGATATGATGAGGGGACCTTTGGCAGATAACCCTCACATACTGGTGGAGGTTTGGGGAAAAGAGCAAGGGAATCTGTGGGAGTGACGCCAAATGCCGCTCCAGCAACAGCGGATGCACTGGACTGGTTGACTTCGTTAGTACGATCGTCTACAGAATTAGATAGCGACTCTGCTGTGCGTCTCTGTGCATTTTGGGGGGCATCAACTGTTTTTGATTTTTTGGACTGCTTCAGCGCTTTCTCTTTCAATTGCTCCTTTTTGCTCAACTGTACCAGCGCTGCACGACGTCCCTCTTGCTCCAGGCTCTCAAGATGGCGTCGGCGATCCTCATCAGCCAAAGCTTTCATTCCTTGGTTGTGCACTTGTGCATCATCAATAATGTACGAGATTCCTTTCTCAACCAACAGTCGAGCCTCTTCTGGCATCAATTCCAAGGGCAATCCCAAGAAAATATTCTGCTGTGGAATTTGCGGCAGAGTCCCGATGAGAACGCCACAGATATTGTGTTCTCGACGCAGATAAGTAACTGCATCGGCTGAAAAGAGGAAGTAGTGGCCCGAGATCAATGAGATAGGAATCGGGAGTTCTGGCGCGTTGGCCATGACGAGTACTATGTAATTTTTAATGGTACCTAAGTTTAAACGACGATTAGCTTCAGTGCTATATGCGTCGAGTTGATATGGTAAATGATAAAAGCGAGCAAATCATACAAAAAGATACATTTCTCAATCATCTATGTCCATAGGACGTCAGGGGATTGACAGATTATGTATTCAAACTAATCATGTAAATCAAGATTTCACATTGAACAAGGAAAGTATCTTACCAGTAGAAGATGTGTAGTGGAGAGGCTTCAGCATGTTGCACATCCCCAGTCTTGGGGACGATTATCGTCGCTGTAGAACAAGTCAAGACATGAAAATACTGATTTTTGTGGAAATTTTCTGTGCAAAAGAAGATCTGGCACGTGATCTGCAGTCGTGGGTTGCCAAGACCACATGTCGTTAGTAATGCGCGGAGCCACTGTTCGCGTGTGAGAAGAACATCCTGGACTTTGGGCAGTGACACAACACCTAAAGGGCGCATTTACTCCCTTAGGAAGCATGGCAGTCCTGTGGTTTTTCCTGGGGCCCATTTTTCTACTCGGCGGTACGAATTCGAGTTCTTTAGTTGCTGCATCGCGTCCATCGCTAACCTGTCTATGATAGCCTTCGTGGTATTAATAGTTTCCTTGCGCTTTTTCTTCGGACTTCGTATCGAGGATTTTCGTGGCAGCTATCGGGCCGGAGTTTATGATCGTAATTATCTACGAACAATGACAAACAGTGGCGGCGCCCTTTCTGAACAGATTGAAATGGACGCTTTGACCCGCGAAGCCGACAATTACGATGATCATCTGCGATAGACATGCCTTGCAATAGAATTCAGAATTCGAGGTCTGCTTTGCTTTTCCCAGACGAAGGATCGCCTTGCTGTGCCTCGTTATCTCCGCCTACCGGTGGCAGGGAGAATGGTTTGATGATGAACTTCTTTCTGCTGAAAGTAAACGCCCAGTTTTCGCCCGTATTTTTGTCTCCTCCGCCGCCTCGCTCATGGAAAATTGGTAGCCGGTGAATCTTCAACATCCCTTGTGGAGGTTCTTCCTGTGCGGTGGCTGCCCCCGAAGTTGCTGATGGATTCGAATGTGCCGAATGAGGGAACGGGGCGAGCTCGATGACGCCATCAGTCAGAAGTTCAATCCAACGCACGAGGCCGGAAGATCGCGGGTATAGGGAAAGCGGAAGAGTTATCATAGCCGTCATGCGATTGTTGTGGATGGAAAGCAAGGCTCGGATGGAATGAAGAAATTGCAAGACATGCTGGGGCGTACTAGCCTGGGGCGGATAAAGAGCCGGTGAAAGGAGGGACGGTATCACTACTCTGTGGATTGTATGTGCGGGCGAATTGGATATTGCTTGCGACAACCTCTGAATGACCGACGAAAACGGAGAGCCTTGGTGCGTTGGCGGGGAAAGCCGTATAAAATTTACGGATGGCAGTCCAGGATGGTTTAGACGCTTGGTCAAATCGAAAGCATGGCAGAATACCATGGGTGCCATTTGAGCTGAGGTTGAAGGATCTGTGCTCCTATCTGCAGTCGCGGTGGGTGCTGTGTCCGGTGCAACATTAGACAAAGGTATCTTTTATCAACTATAGATTCGTCCGCCGCACATACCTCTCGATGGAGTTATCCCTGCACCAAAGTCCCCCAGTCTTTCATATCGCCATGCAATTTTCATCTTTTCGCTTTTCCCCTTGGGCTTTTCGTCTGCCGCTTCTGCCGCTCCAATCAGGCCCGGAAGGGTCGCTGCCCATTGCGAATCAAACCCCACCACATGAAGCTGGTGCTCTTGAACTATTCCTTCAGCCGCATAATACCTTAATAATGCACCGGCAAAATCCGTAGTGCCGCTTTCTTCAATTATCAGAGACGATCCCAGCGCGAGCCCAGCGTGCCCCGCGAGCAAGCTGTCCAACGTGGGGGTTCCAGTAGAGGTGGTCTGTCGGCCATCCACAGGTGACGGGCGAAGGCCAAGGACCGGAGGCTGGGTTGTCTGGCTCGGAGGAGCATTCAAAGTGGCTGTGCGTGGTACGCCGGTAGACAGCCCTATATTGCGTTTGCGAAACGACATGGCTAACTTGTTGTTTCTGTAAATCTATCCTTCGTAGGGAGTAGAGTTGAGAAACATAGCTTGAGACCGAGAGTAAAATTGCGCCGCTTTTTGCGAACTGCTGAGTCATCATATGTCGAGAAGTTGCGGTGTCCTTAAAATAGCGCTAAATGCCGAGCAGAAGCTTTCAACCCCAAAATCCTTTCTCAGCCCGCCGGCTTTGATGATCTACTCACCAATTTTCACGACTTGAAGAGCTGTTTGCGAATAGAGCAGGAAAAATTCCTGTCAATAAACCCAGGATACGATTTACTCGTTTTAGAATAACCAACAAGGGGAAAAACTGCTTTCCCTGGCCTTGGAATCCACCTCACCCTATCCTCCGCCGCAACCATGTCCGACCCAATCCTTTTCGAAGACACATTTACCGTCACATCAATCAATGCTCAAAAATATGATCGCGTCTCTCGTATCAGTTGCATGTCCAGCGACCAGCTCACCACTTTCACTCTCGACATAAACACTGAACTATACCCTTGCGCGCCTGGTGAATCCTTATCCCTCGCTCTCGCATCCACGTTGGCGCTAGATGGTAAAGCGGAGGGGGCCGGAGGACGGGCCGTATGGAGAGACGTAGGAATGGGCGAAACGACACTGGCGAATGACTATGACTATGTTTGCTATGGGAAAGTGTATCGATTTGAGGAGAGTAGCACGGCGGGCAACATGTGAGTATTATCCGTTTGTCATGATTATTACTTATGGGCCATAGAACCCAATTTTTTTTTATATGAGAAAAGGTTGGTCAGGCTAATGCATTTTTGTCCTCCTAAACCAGGGCGGTGTTTGTTTCCTTTGGCGGACTACTGTTGTATTTGGACGGACCTTACAAAAAGCTCAACCCACTGAGAATCGACTACGTGTACCTTTTGATAAAGAAATAAGCTTGAATAGCTTCCACCTTACGGCACCTGGTTCGGATCCATGACGGTGTTTCGATGATACCGAATAAGAAAATTAAATCTCGAAAGCAGATTCATATTAGTTTTGCATTTAGCGCTGGCGTTCTATTTGGTTAGGTCTCAAAAGGTCTTGAGGGTTCGTTATGCTCGTCTAAATAAAAGCAGAGAGATCTCTTCAAAGGGTGGGGACCTCGTGGCGGCGGTGGATCCTGGCTTGTATCTCCAGATAATCCTTTTCGTTCTCCTGTGTTATGATATTATTTCTGATGAAGAAGTCGATAAGCACCACAGAGCAGTTGGGCTTATACTCTCCATTGGCCAATCCGGCCTTCACTTCGTCAATAGTCAGGAGGTGGAACCCTTCCACTTCAGTATCACAGGGCTTGGGAATAACGCTCGAATCGACCTCAAGGTCATAAACATATTCACATTCCGGTTGCAAAAGCCCCGTTTCACCTCCCGCCCTCGCATCCCGTATGTATGTATATGTAACGCAACCGGCAGCTTTGGCATTGGCTCTAACTAGGTCTTCGGGCAAGGAAGCCTCCTCTATGGCTTCACGGACCAAACTTTCGAAAGGTTGTTCGCCGGTACTGATACCACCACCGACGGTGTTATCCAACATTCCAGGATACGTCTGTTTTGTTCTTGACCTCCGAGCAACCCACAACTTCATCCCGTTCTCATCTTTCACATACACCATCATATGCACGCCATAGGTCATGATGCCAAAAAGATTGCTGCCGGATCGCTCAATACTAGCCAACAGTTTCTTGCCCGGCCCATATATGGGATACAATTCGTTGCGCCAACCTCGAAGGACTTGGAAAGTGTCTTCTTTGACAGCAGCGGCTAACGTCTGAGAGAGAAGATTCGTGCGTTCTTCCGCAGTGGCATCATGAGGGGCCGAAAGTGTTACCGTCCGCGACTTTTGGTCGATTTCCCACATCTCTTTGGGCCAGGGGAATTTTTCCACCACCTCGTTGGGAATATAACCCAGCCCCGCATTGCAGCCGGCAATCTTGAAAGTGTGGTAATTGGCTATATATTGCTTGTAGAACACAGGGTCATCGTGGTAATAGGGAAACCTGCGCAATGATATGTGTCAGTGGCTACATTTAATGTTGAAGTGACATTTAGATATTACCGATCACACTCGTTGACCAGGTCAAGGTAGGACTTGTTCATGACTAGATTTTTTTTCTTTTCGCTCGATGGTCAATCAAAAGCTACCAAACTTTGTTCTAAAACTCACTTCCCTATCGCCATCTGTGTTTAGAGGTTTCCCCGCCCACCTTGATGCGTTTTATCTGCTTGAATTGCAGGACCACTAAAGCTCCACCAGAGCGCACGTGATTGACATCATGAATCCATCCTCCTCCATTTGTTTCCATGCAAGTGTGAAGAGCACACAATTCGTCAACTCAATGTTTCCCAATTGTGATGTTATATCCACTTTAAAACCCCTTGAAGAGCTGGGATACAAAGGAGCTTATTTGATATACACTAATGTTGCAGCTCCGACTAACCCATCATTCCACAGATTGGTTAGCCGCCGTTGGGAAGCCCGAAAATTCCTCTGGGGCAACAGTTCTTTGAAGCCGGTTTACAGGACCAAAGTCTCGCACCTAGCCACCATGTTCTCGGTTGTCCTCCCTAGCCGGCCCTGCCTCACGAATCCCACCCCCATCCAGGCGGATCCAAACTCGCCCGCGACAAACTTCGTATTTACCTTCCCCGCATGGCCCAAATTCTCGCACATAGTCGTCTTCCTTCTCCCTGGCATCACACTTCCCCCCGACGCTGCTGCAGCGGTATACGTCCAATTCTCCGCTGGAACAAACCCAAATACCAACCCACAAGACTTCCGCTTTCTCGGCGCAATTGCCAACGAAAAGCCCTCGGCTATATTCAGAGTCAATGACCCAGTTCGCCAGCGCACAGAAGCTGAAGAGGAGGATGAAATGCTCGACACCGGAGCGCCGCCGTCTCCAAATGTCAATATGACCGTCACCCTAGGCATTTCCATCGAACCTGCACAGGCTGTAGCTGTTAAAGTGGCTGCGTTAAAGGCCCAATTGGAATCGACAGAGCTGATCAGGAGGACAGATGCTCAGCAGAGACCGAATATATCGACCAAGTTGCTTGCGCAAAGGGTGATAGGGAACGCGTTTAACTTTCTTTCGAGCTTTGCGACGTCAGATGGGCGGGATGAGGTGGTTCCATTGAAGGCTTTCAGGGATTGGTGGACGAAGTTTGAGAGGAGAATTGATGCTGACCCGGGATTTTTGGAAAGAGAAGGGAATGCGTGAAGGCATTTTCGGGTATGAGAACATAAAAATGATTGAAAGGTATAGATGGTTACCTTCGAAACACGGTAGTGAAAATAGTTTTTGATTCTGTAGAGCGAGGGGTTCTCTGTTCCTTCTAAATATGCAGGCAGCGGCACGATTGGGGACGCCCATACCTCCCGTGCTAGTGAATGTAATGCCTTAAGCTGGTTGAGTTGAAATTCGCTGCTAATGGTGTGTCAGTGATGGCATAGACCCTCAATGGGGTTTCTTCAGAGCCCGACAAAATGCTTCGGTGTAGTTCAACGAAGTTGTATTCTATGGAGTTTATCTATCAAAGTAAGCCACATTTCTAGTCAGATATGACAGGCATCACTGAAGCCTAGCCCCATAATCTGTTCTCTATTTTATCGTGCCGAATTGTCATCTGATTGCTTAGTCTTATCTATCATTGCTCGAGTAGGAACTTTAGAAAGGCTTTCCCAACGGCGACCCCATCATGTTGTTTGGCAACCGAATCCATTCCTTCTTCAAAAACACCTGGTGGAAAAGTGCCCATGTACTTCCGGGTATGCAAGAGCTCCGTCACAATCTCTTCATTGAATTCAGGGTGACCTTGAACTGTAATGAATCGGCGTGGGGAGTACATCCCTTGCACTTTGCATCGAGGCGAGGAACCGAGTGGGATTACGCCTGGTGGATAGTAATGTACAATATCCCGGTGCATTTGTTGGAGGCGCTGCAGTTTCGCGGGGAAATTAGCGTTCTCATGTTATTTACAATTAGCCCTGACAGGGGGTATGAGAAACGTACCAATTTCTCCAGGCCGAGAAGTTGCTTTCCTTGCTCTGTGAGATCGACATCATGTACAGCTACCTCCCATCCAGCGTCGTTTGGACCGACTTTGGCACCCAGCGCCCGTCCGAGTATTTGGTGTCCGAAGCACACACCGATTAAACGGACTCGGCCTTGGGCCAGAATTTCCTTGGTGAACTCGACGAGTCTCAAAATCCAGGGAGTATCATCGTAAGAATTATACCCTAAACAGAAGAGCAAAGGGGAGTTAAGTCACATCATCCAAAGACATATATAAATTTCCCAGAGATTAAAGGAGAAGACATACTTGCTCCAGTAAGCAATACCGCGTCAATGTCATCCAGTTTCGGGTATGCATCACTCTTGTTCACGATATCCCATTTTGAGATCTGCAAGTCAGAATCGGGATCGATCTTGTGTGGTTTGTCCAGAGCTGACGACCCAGCACGCAAGAGGGCCTCGAAAACACCACCATAACCGCCGTACTTGGCATTCGTGTTCGTCAGCGGCTCATCGCACTCGAGTATGGCAATCCGTAAAGGCAGTTTCATGGCTTCCGTCTGAAGATGTTTTTGGCTATGTTGAAGGATTGGATCAAGGTGGCAGTAGACGGTAGCTGGTATGTGTGAAAGAAGGAGCACGAGGCTTGAATGTGCTTTGCATATTTAATGCCTGATGTTGTGACTTGTGAGACAGTCACATATGAACACCTAGCTTTTCGGGGGGCGTTCGTTGGGGGAAAAGTGAGGGTTCAATCTCCACCGCTCAACCCCGTAGCTCCAATTTTGCTTGGTCAGGCGCAGAATTGACGAGCGGCTGCCGGCCGATTGGGGCCGAGAAGTCACATTGCCGCGCTCTGATTGGCTTGAATCCGCGACCATGCCATTTTCAGTAATGATTACCGGACCCGTGCTTACCGCCTTCCGAACAAGCTTGCGGCAGAACGATTAGCGCGGACCACCTTGGTTTCTGCTTGCAATCACCGCCCTTATCACCCATTTTTATCGAGACGCGTCACTCACTCTTCTTCGAGGCTTTTTTGTGAAGCAGAGCGTGGATATTGAGAAACAACGGCCTCGAAGGGCGCCAATTGATTGATTTGTGAAAAGAAGTCGGTCGTGTTTCTTGCCTTGCACGCAGCGCAGCAAGCGCGAGCTTCTAGTCACCGCTTCTTTTCCTAGGCAGAAGTCAATGTATCATGTATGGTTTTCAAACAATGTTATCAAAAGATAGAAAAAGATCGCAAAATGTTTCATTCTTATCTTATTACATGCAAAGGCTGACTCCCATATTAGACTTCTGAGATGAATTATCCTGCTCGTTTGTGATTGGAATCGGCTTCGCTCCGCTAAGGGCTTCAGTGTCCAAACACTGACATACTGTGTAACTGGCCGATATCTTGATCAGCTGCAGAGTGTGCTATTCTATATCTTAATACACCACTTAACCATCATGTCTTTGCCTTCAAGAGATACTGAAACTACGCCATTACTTCGGCATGACGTTGCCAGCGGCGCTGGAGCTCCGGATACTGTTGACGAAGAGTCCCTGAACTTGGCCCTCGCTATCCAGTCGATCCCCCATGGCGGTGAAACGGAGCCTAGACTTCCTCCTGTGTCTTATGAAGATGGAATGTCTGATATCTCAGAAGAATCTACGTCAAAACGATCGCACCATTTCATCGACATCGGTCCTGCCCAGTTCTGGATTATTTTCGGTGGCATCATGTTTTCATACGTCCTTGTCTACTTCGACTCTACCTTAATGGGCTCCATACATCCCGTGGTCACCTCGCACTTCAACACTGCAAACTCTGCTTCGTGGTTGTCCACGGGGTTCCTTCTAACTTGCACAGCTTTTCAACCGCTCTTCGGTCGAATCTCCGATACTTTCGGTAGACGACCGGTTTATCTCTTCGCAATTTGCATGTTTTTCATAACAACTGCCTGGTGCGCAGTAGCCCAAAGTATTGGGAGTTTTATAGCCGCAAGGGTTTGCTGTGGGTTGGGAGCTGGTGCTGTTGCCTCGCTTGGAATGATAATGGTCTCAGACCTCGTTTACGTCGAGTATAGAGGGATTTATCAGTCGTACGTCAACCTTGCCTACGGTACGGGTTCCTCCCTTGGACTTGCCTTTGGTGGGCTGCTGGCGGACAAGCTTGGCTGGAGAGCCACGTTTGGACTCCAGCTGCCTTTGATTTTCGTGTACCTAGTAGCGGCATACTTCACCACACCTCAATCCCTCGGGCCGCAACTAGCATGCCAGGAAGAATTTTCCTTGGTTCAAGCCATCAAGTCGATTGATCTAAAGGGGTCATTTTTGTTGGTCATCGGTGTGACGGCATTGATGCTAGGTATCAACCTTGGAGGAAATGTTCTGTCCTGGGGCCATCCGCTGGTTATATCTTCTTTGGTAGCTTTTATTGTGATTACTGTCTTGTTCATCGGAGTTGAGCGTCGGGCAAAGCGGCCTGTGATGCCATTGTCTTTACTTTCTAGTTTTCCGCGCGCGAACCTGATTTTCGGCAACTTCTTCGCCAATATCACGATCAACACAATCCTATTCAATGCCCCTCTGTACTTCCAGGCGGTAAAATTGGAATCACCCACAAACGCAGGCTTTCGCCTTGTCGGAGCGTCGCTCATGCTCATGATAAGCAGCGTGTTTACCGGAGTCCTCATCACAGTAACCCGACGATTAAAACCGGCTCTCGTCGTTGGGGGTATCTGCCTAATGTGTGGGACGCTGTCTATGAGCATGTTAAATAAAGACGTACCGGGCTGGAGAGGGATGCTATCAGTCACTCCCGCCAGTTTTGGGCAGGGTTTCTTATTCCCAGCGACCATGTTATCCGTACTGGCAGTTAGTGAACAGGGAGAGCAGGCAGTGGTTACGACGACGCTTGGTTTGTTTCGTAACCTCGGCTCGGTGATGGGTGTCGCCATCAGCAGCTGGGTCCTTCAGAACTCGCTTCTGGTGTACCTCAACCAGTCAGTGACAGGAGACGATAAAGCAGATATCATTGAGCGTGTCCGAAAGTCTGTCCGCGCTATATCTGAGCTGGACCCACTTCATCAGAATCAAGGCAAGTCAGCCAAAAGAAAAAAAATCGACATTTTATAGCAGAATGCTAATAACAGTTCCATACTACAGTCATTCGTGCATACGAAAGAGCCCTACATATTACTTTCCTCGCCAGTGTTGTCTCGTCAACCATGGTACTACTTTTAGTCACGCCCGTCAAGCTGCCTCGATTACGCAAAAGGAAGCAAGGCCCCTAATCAGTTGTCAGTGCTTTTTATTTTCTTTTTTCCCTTTTCTCAGCACATTTCAGGTGAGACGAACGGTTTGAGGTGCATTTCGGATACCATATATAAAACGGTGCGGGGGTAATAATTGTGCATCAAAACACGGTCTTTGCATTTCGGGTGAGCATTTACACATGGCGACTTACATCTCCCCAACTAACTAATAATACATCAAACACTGTCTTACCTTTGGCTGGATGCACGGGTGCATATTTTCGGGCTTTGCTGGTAGTTAGTGGCCGGTCGTGAGGGGAGGCGGCACGTCTCAAGAGATCAAGATGAAACACATAAATTAATAGAGGCTAGACTCATTCCGGGACAGTTGTATCATAATTGAATGGAATCTTGTGTCCGTAGGCCTTGACCTCTTGCTTTTTCCAAAACAAGTCGACCGTATTGCCAATTCATGTTCCTTGCCCGGTGCCCAGGGATGTTCGTCAAAGAACCCCGGCTGTCAATCGGGCAAACAGAAGATCTGAGTGTTCGAGTGTTCCCGCCCCAGAAAAACACCTTGGGAGACTGGCTAGTGAGTCTGGTTAGTTAGTTAGTTACCCTGCTCCATTAAAGCCACCCCTCCCACTGACAGCCTTAATTCGGTGCCGGGAGGGACTCGATCAGAATCTACCGGATATCTAGTTAATCTTGCATTTCAACTATCTCTCTCTCTCTCTCCACTCGTGCTTTGAGCGACCAGAGAACCGACGAGCCCTTTTTTCTTTTTTTTCCCATCTTCTCTCTCCTTTTCGGCATCCCGTTCTCGACCGTCTCGTCGTGGGTGCCACGAACCAGTCCACCGGGACGAACACCTTCGCCCAGAAAATTGGAGACGACTGGAATATCAGGGGCCTTTGTAGGCCAGTCTGCAGAGAATAACTATTTACTTGTTGCTTTTATATTGACCAACTAGTTAACTAATTAAATTCGGTTCCTCTGTGGTGAGCACTCTGCGTCCTTTTTTCTTTTCTTCCCGTCCCCGTGTTGTCATTCCCCAAGGTTGCGCACATTCTCCCCATATTCGCAAAACCCTTGCCATCCTCCTGATGCTTCCACCGGCTAGCGCGCAGCTTCTAAATGGAATCTCTTGATGCAGCTCGCCGTCATTCCGGTAACCGCCTGTCCTCCCCTCCCCCCCGAACGCACGCAAACAAACAAGTTTCAGCAGCGCCGAGAAGCACTTGCAAATCGCCCCCGTATAAATCCCTACGGACAGTCCCCGGCGCGATAACAGATCCCTGCAAGCGAGCAGCAGCGATCCTACATAGACCCTAACTCGCCGAATCTGCCCTTCTCTACTCACACTTGGCATAGCCCATGGTACCCGAAAACGCGCTACGTGTTACACCGCGGGGGAAAGGCATTGGGCAGTGAAGACTGCAATAGATGTGGTACTGAAAGGGGATCTAATTTATGATATCGGGCGCAGAGGTGCGCTTCGAGGAATAGTTCCTCTGCCTATCAACCATTCGGTTCTGGGACCTTTCTTTTATGGACGACGGAATACTGCTCGATATCAATGTCATCAACCGTTGGTGGGCATCTGCTTTCGCAGAATGACTTCGATATCCCTTTGAATCTCACAACCTCACCTTCTGTTTCATCGATACCTGACTATTCGGGAAATGGAGGAGCATATCAGATAGCACCGAAGGTGGATTTCAATCCGTCACGGAGGCCCACGTTGGGGGACGCTGGCGGGCAAGCCGCAATAGGCAACATCGTTTCTACTCCTACTGCTGGGAGGGGCACCGGACCAGCATCTCGACCAGATGCACCCAAGTCCAAGCGTGTACGGACCGGCTGTCTAACATGCAGAGAACGACATCTCAAATGCGATGAAACTCTTCCCCGCTGCCAAAACTGCCAAAAGTCAGATCGACTGTGCAAGCGTGGTGTTCGTCTCAACTTTATCGACACCCAAGTTGCTGCACCGCCTTACGCCGTGCCTTCCAGCCATGATTGGAAGGTAAATTTTCACGATGAGTCGCGCGAGATAGCATCGGAGTATCTCGGTGGCTACGAAAGGTATCCTTCACTGAAAGCGGAGACTCCAAGGCAGCGAATTGGTGCCACATATGGGTATCGTGAGACGCCGCCGATGCCTACGCCACATCAAGCGCTGACGAGTGCGTCGCTGCTGGGCTCATTCTCAGAACACGCACAATCTGATATGACAGCTGAGCCGATATTCCATAATACACCTCAAGGGCCTGCTCCAGATTCTGCGTACACTGAGCACTCGATAGCCCGTTCATCTTTTGATGCTCCAAAACATTCTTTGGTTTCCGCGAATGAAGTCCGAACCTACTTGAATACCGCAGAGGAAGTTTTACTAATGCAGGTGTATGTGGAGGAAGTCGGGCTCTGGATGGATTCTATGGACCCTGGAAAACACGTATGTGAACGTCGTTAACCTACCAGAGAGTTACGTCTACTGACTTGAATAGTTTACTCAAATTCTACCTTTCCATGCACTTGGAGAACCGATGCTCTTAAACGCCCTCCTAGCTTGTGGCGCGCGTCATCTCTTCTTGGTAAACCCGTCATTCGGTGAAGAGAAAGCGCTATACTATTACAACATTTCAACTAGAGATCTCTTAACCTGCTTACAAGATCCGAATCGAGATACAGTCCTGTGTGCAACCACGGCGGTGGTCCTTAATGTTTATGAAGTGATGTGTGAGAAGGCTATGCAGAGAATGAACCATATTGCCGGGGCCCGTGCGCTAATCAAGGAATGCCGATGGAATGCCAAAACAACGGGTATTGGTGGTGCATGTTTTTGGTTGAATGTCGGGATGGAATTGTTAAGCTGTCTCCACTTCAATTGGAAGATGGCCTGGGACCCGGATACCTGGGATATCGATATGAATTTGAGCCTGAGCCAAGGAAGCATCGCAGGTGAGGAAGAATTTTGGACTCATCGAATGTTGTATATTTGTGCAAAGATCGCAAATTATCGAGCAACCATGGCGTATCAAGGGTTTGACCGAAATGCTCATGATCCCCGAATAAGCCAACGCCTCGAAGATTGGAACTCGTTACGAACTTGGTGTGATGAATGGGCAAGATGTGCCCCAAGGTCCATGATGCCTCTGGGTTATTTACATCCATGGCAAACAAATTCTAAGTCATCGTTCCCCGAGGTCTGGTGCGTACAACTATAAAAACCTTTCCCCGATGAATTTCTTTTGAGAACATTATATGCTAATGATATTATAGGCTTGTCAAACGCTCCGCCGTTGTCGGCCGTCTATTCTACCATACTGCGTGTTGCTTACTTGCGAAAGTGCATCCCACGGAATCAGAATACTCAGATGAGATGCTTTCGATGCAGCACAGTCACGCCCATGATATCTGTGGCATAGTAGCACATGTGAAGGACAGGTAAGTCTTCGATACCACATTGTATGCAGTAAGTGCGAAATTCTGACTTGTTCTCTAGGGGTGTTGCCAGCGTTTCGATTCGGTGCCTGGCAATCGCAGCGGAATGCGTTGTTGGCAGAGAAGCCCAAGAAGAAGTCATTACCATGTTGGATAAAATCATCAAGGAGACAGGCTGGCAAGTCGGCTTTCTCCAACATGAACTCATAGAGAAATGGGGCTGGAATGCCGCCGCCTCACATCTATCACCACACCAGGGCCAGCACCAGCAGATGCCCGCCGCCGGGCCTTCCACCGATCTCGGGTCGTCGCTTTTGAACTCTGGTATGCCGAGCGCGGCTCCGTCAAGGCCTAGGATGCCACAGGGAATCGTCAACCCGCTCATGGCAACTGCCGACTTCTCGTTCGATAACCATCCTTACCAAAATCATTATGTCGCACCGCATAATAATCATTTGAATAATTACCACTATGGTTCCTATTGAGAACATTCTGCACAAATAATATGATACCCAAATCCTCTCCTGTATCCTGTGATAAAATCGATTACCAACGAATCTTGGCTTCTGGCTCGCCTGCTTCTTATACTCTTTGCGTGGCCAAAAGGACAAATACTAATGTATATACAGCTATAATAGCTCCTTCTTGTCATTTCATATGTGCATCTGAGATATCCTTCCCACTGGCAGATATCCCTGGCGCTCCCGTTTTCTCTCTCTACATCGTATGTGTATATATTGAAGCTGCGGTTGGCTTGAAGTCTATGCATATTGGACCTTTCCTTTTTTTGCCGTTTACATTTACGTTGCATATATGTATATGATAGAATCACATTGTATGGTGTGCTGATTCTTGTTCGGGGGAAGCATATTCTTACAATTAGTGAATCTGACATGAATGCAGGCTGCAACCGAAGATAGATCTTACTTTGGTGGACACAAGCATGCCACATCTGGCAACATTGGAATGCATTACCACACTGAAGGCAATTTCTCCATATTCTCAGCCTTCTAGCTTAGGTCCTGTTCTTTTTTAATTTGCAGTATAACTACCCGTACTTTTGTTGTAGAGGAAGAGTTGTAAACAGCCCTTGAAGCAAGATGCGGGGAAAATCCCAGGTAACTTGTTAGATAAGCCGCCCAAAAGACCATCTCCAGCAGTTTCGACCTTTCCAGCTGCCACTTTCTGTTCTTCTCGCTCAAAGCATCTGTTGAAAATGGCCTCGCCAGATCCGAAATATCCTCCGGCAACGCCTGTATATATTCTCCGAGGTCATGCCGCATCGGTCAATGCCCTGCACTTCTACAACCAAAACGCAAGGCTTGTTTCTGGCGATGCGGATGGATGGGTCATTGTGTGGAACATGGCCACCAAACGGCCTGTCGCAGCTTGGAAGGCTCACGAGGGAGCCATTCTGAATGTCAGAGGAGTCGAATTCACCGATAATCGGGATGAGAACCCTGATGGCGATACACAGGAGAAGAGAGTTTTTACGTATGTTTTCAGTTTTGCTGCCGAGTTTTGATACACCGTTATTAACACCCTTGCAGCCATGGAAGAGATAATGCACTCCGTGTATGGAGGTTGAATACAAAAGATGAAGATATTCTTGATAAGGGCTTACCGATTGAGGAAGATGCTGGCCCCAAGGACAGGAAGGAACCTTGGTTGGTTTACTCGATTACAGTGAACGCATTAAATTTCTGCGGGTTTGCCTTCAGCTTCAAGCACTGTCTGAGTGATGCGCCAACAAGATTGGGAGATCCGTGCTCTGAAGGAAGCGGCAATGCGCAAGTCCCGTCTTTGCAAGAGTGCCGCCCGCCCAAGGCGGTTTCTGAGATATTCATTGCTGTTCCAAACGCTTTGAATACAGGAGGAATTGACATTTTCCATCTGCCTTCTCAGAAGCGGGCATGCATAATATATGCAGACAAGTCAATCAATACCGGTATGGTAATGGCGCTGGAGATATTCTTCTCGTCCGCCGGTGATTTATGCGTTGTGTCCGGGTACGAGGACGGTCACGCTATGGTGCATCTGCAGCGTGGACCTATTGTTTTTCAAGAAGACATGGATGCTGGTTCAACTGCAAGATGGAATTGGGAGAGAATATATCTGAATCGCGCGCATTCACAGCCTGTTCTTTCTCTGGATGTCTCCCCGAGACGGAACGATTATTTTTTCACATCATCTGCCGATGCGATGATCGTAAAACATCCGCTTCCCCTGGGGGGCAGTGATTGGAAGACTGGAAACCATATGCCGCTGGAAGTCCTGAATACTAAACACTCAGGTCAACAGGGACTAAGAATACGATCTGATGAGAAAATACTAGCTACCAGTGGATGGGATGGTCGTGCCCGGGTTTACTCGTGCAAGAGTATGAAGGAATTGGCCGTCTTGAAATGGCATCGGGAGGGTTGTTATACCACTGCCCTGGCTGACATTGAATCCGACCAGCAAGCTACAATCATACCCACTGAGTCTGTGGTGGAAAACCCGGACACTTCTACTTTGATCCCAAGGAACCAGCCGCGATCTCTAGCAGCTATTAACCAACAAAGAAATAGAAAAGCACAGCTCACGCATTGGATTGCAGTGGGTTCAAAAGATGGGAAAATTTCTTTATGGGATATCTACTGAGCAAACCCGGACGAAACAACAACGTCCAAACACCACATGCTTTTAGAAATTGAATCAAGCAATATTAAACTCGCTTGCTCCAGCCATATGTTGCTTTGCCTTTTGCCTCATCTTCCTCATCGCTTCAACGGCATCTGTGGTGGAGTAACTATCATCTCTTGCAGATATCTTACTCTTCTCGCCCGGAGCAGGTTTACGATCCGCTTTAAATGACTTTTTTGTGTCCTCCTTACCCGGTCGCAAGCCCGGAACATTAATTTTGGCCGGTTTATCACGCAAACCAAAACTTTTCGCTAGATGGCCCAAGTGCAAGTCCTTGATGTTGAACATATGCCGTTCAGCAGAGATGTGCGTCGCATATGCGCGGATATGAGACTGATACGCCCGCCTAGCCATCTCTAGAATGGTTGAATTCTCAAGAGCCCAGCGCTCAACATCGAGCTGCCACTCGGACGCTTTATCCTCCCAGCCTTTGCTAGCAGTTTCGTTGTTTCCGCCGAACCCCCGTTTAAGGATATCGTTCGCGTCGTTTCTCGTGACAGCATTACTGCTTCCTTCGCCGTAGCTACTTTTCAATATATCAACATAACCCTCCTCGTTCCCAGGCAGGAGGAAAATCAGGGCGCGACCATCGCGACCCAGTCGCGCCGTGCGGCCGATACGATGAAGATGATCGTCTGAGCAGAATGCGGGGTCGTATTCTATAACGAAGTCGACATTGGGCAGATCGAGACCACGCGCAGCGACGTCTGTGCAGATTAGAACAGAAGCATCTTTCTGCTTGGCGAAGGCCGAAAGAGTAGCTGTTCTAACGTGTTGTGGAAGAGAACCATGTAGTTTGTGTAGTATAACATTATTAGAAGGGTTGGAGAACGCAGTTGCTGTCGCAATTGTACCATGAGATTTCATGGAGTTAGACGGCTGCTTGCCATCGTCATCATCATCATCACCATCTTTCGGTGATTCGGCACTTTTATTACGTCGAGTGAAAACCTCAAAATGAAAATCCACGGAGTCCGCACAGGAGACGAAGATAATGACTTTCATGGCTGATCCTTTGCGCGCGAACGTTCGTTTTAACAGGGCTGTCAGTGTGACTAGACGAAGTTTTGAAGCAACCACTGCATATAACTGCTTCAACTGTGCAGGGGCCGAGAACTCGGGCTGCTTCGAATTATTGCCCTCCTCATCATCTTCATCAGCAGGGTCTGCCTTTATATGTATCGCATCTTTCAAACTAATCTCCCCAAGTCGCTGCACATTCATCTTCAGCGTCGCAGAGCACAGGATTGTATTTCTTTTTGCCGGCAAATCTCGAATCGCCGACGGCTTCCGTCTTTCGTCCAGCTTCTTAATTATTCCTTGAATTTCGTCCTCGAACCCCAAGTCCATCAGCCTATCACCTTCGTCAAGCACGAGCCAGCGCACATTGCTAACATCGAGAACCTTGGTATTCTCGAGATGATCCACTAAACGACCTGGAGTAGCGACCAAGATATTTAATCCCTTCCGTAACCGTGCCTTTTCAGATTTCTTTCTCTCCCCTCCAATCACAGTCCCTGCGACGATCCAGTGTGCGCATCGGAGTAAGCCATCGAGCACGACGGAAATCTGCTTGCACAGTTCTCTCGTCGGGGCCAGGACGATGGCGAATAGCCCCGAATCTCTGTGAACCGCATCCCCTCCACTGTCCTTTTGTCCCTTATTACGACTAGATATCCTTACCAGCCGTTCAACGAGCGGTAAAAGGTATGCTAGTGTCTTTCCCGAACCAGTTTGTGCTTGAACAAACGCATCGCATTCCTCTTTTAATAACTGGGGTATCGAACTCTTCTGGATTGCCGTCGGCGTTTTCAAATTGAGCTTCGTAAGTAGATGCGTTGCCAAATCGGGCGATAAGCCAAGGGAGGTGAACGTATCGATTCCATCAACTAGAGGCGCATTTGAAGGCTTCGCCGGCTCCGCGGTGTCTTCACCGTCCTGCGTCGCTCCGTCCTTCGTTGCACCCGTCTTCGCAGCAGGATTATACGTAAACAGTGAAGAGATAACCTGCCTATCCCCATATGCCTTGCGATCAGTCTGTCCGTTCTTCCCCCCCGGCCCCCCGCCGCCGGAAGTTGATTTGGTCGCTGGTTTAAAATCTCCGCCGTCTACTCTCTGCCTCTTGGCGGGTCTTTGGCCCACGGAAATATCAATTCTGTTCGGATTTGGGGCATTGTTGCTTTTTGCATCTCCCGGTTCTCCGTCGCCATCACCAGCAGCATCACCACTTTGTCTAGTTTTGTTTTGCCGTTTGACGGCGATTTTTTTGGCGACCAGGCGGTCTTTCCATGTCCCGCCTTTGAAGCGCTGGTGAGGTTTGATGATGCTATCGTCTAGGCTGAAATTGAGGAGCATGCCATCTTCGGCCATGGCGATGAATCGATGGCTCCCTTTTCAGCTGGTTGGGTTCGCGAGAATAGTCCACTTTGTTTGAAGCAGACTGAATCGATATTTATTTGAAGAATCAAAGATTAGATAAAACCTGAGCTTTTCAGCTGATCTGATTGGCTGATCTTTGAGATTTAGTTATTGGCTGGAATTACCTCGCTTATGTAACTAACGAACTAATGAACTAGCTGGCTGTCAACCACGCTATTTGATCATCAGGACGGAGGGGTTCAGCCATCTACAAAATACTTCCCTGTGAAGCCTCAAAACGAATCCCTTGAGCGCTTCATTGGGTCGATGAATTACGTTAGGGCCAGTCTTTCAATGCCCGTTTTCTCCGTCATGATGTGCGCCGACATCTTAACTATGTAGTGGCCACCCTGGTTTCTGGGCTCAGGCGGAATAATTCCATTTTTATAGATCTATGACAAAATCTTTATATGTACAAGGGTTTCCCGGTTAAAAGGGTTATGTACTGGTATATCGCGGTTTGTCCCAATAAGGAGTATCAAAAATAAGGAGTATCAAAAGGAGACTTTCGTCAATATGAGGGTTCAAGGATTTGGGGGAAGAATTATGTTGTCAATTAGCCTCACTGGAACGACTCCTTCGCCTCGTCCACAGTCCTCCCCGGGTTGGGCATCTTCGAGCGGGAGCATTTTGATTGCGCCACTCAATACCGCACCCCTGGAGTCATCGACAGCGTCGACCTCCTCGAGGGAATCAGGATCGGCAAGGGAGATGTAGTCCACTTCGAACCTTGCTCGTTGGAACGGCTGGAGGCCATCCTGTTCCTTACGGATAGCATCTGCGACTTTGTGCGCAGCCCCCAGAATCTCCTTCCTGGCCCTTTTGTCAGAAAAGTACGCTTTTTCAGCCTGCCTCAAAGAAGCAGACAGGGCGAGGCCAACCTTTCGGCGTCGGGAACCCAGATAGACGTTTCGAGAGCTCATGGCAAGCCCGTCGCTTTCGCGGATGGTAGGCCCAATTTTCACCTCCGTGTCCACGTGAAGGTCTTTGACCATCCGCTTAATCACGACGGTTTGTTGCATATCCTTTTGCCCAAAATAAACCCGCTCCGGAGTGATAATGTTAAACAGTTTCATGCAGACGGTTGCGACCCCACGAAAGAATACAGGGCGAGATGCTCCTTCAAGCAAAGTGGCCAGGGGCGTAATGGTGACGAACGAGCCGTTTCCGTTTATTTTAGACGTCGGTGGAAGGGTGGGATACATAACTTTGGTAGTTGGCGCAAAAACGGCGCTGATCCGTCCTGGAGAATCTGCAGCAAGTTCGCGATTCACGTCCTGCAGTTTCTGAATGTCCTCTGTCAATGTCCGCGGATAGCTGTCCAGGTCTTCGTTCACTCCAAACTGGGTGGGGTTGACATAGATGCTAATGAAGACATCCGTGTTCTCTCTGGCTGCTTGTTGTATTAAGGAAAGATGTCCGTCGTGGAGGGCGCCCATCGTAGGAACCAGCCCAACCGTTCTGTTTGAAGAGAGGAGCTGTTTCCGGTATTCACGGAGCGATGAGGCGTCCCGGAAGATTTGAAATCCTGGAGAGCCGGCATTATGGGTCGTGCTTGTCCCATTGAAGAGTCTATAAGGCAAGGCTTGATACAGTCGATTAGTGATATATTACCGAGACAATTGAACCATGCCTTACATAAGAATGCTCTCACCCAACGGGACATGACTTCGAAGTATGCAAAAAGCAGACGTGGGTTATAGGCCTTGGCGGGACAATCGCGGATATCCCAGTCATCGGGGAACGGAAAATGGGTATCAAGAAGTAGGATGTAGATGCAAACAAGGGATCCATCCCCTACTCCCCATGTCCCTTAAGCGGATATATGAAGCCAAAGTTGAAGTTTTTTGTAGCTGGGCTGTGTGATGGTGTCTTCTGCGTTGTTGTGATCCCTGCTGCACACAGTGGACGCTTTTCCAAATTAGGTTTAGTTAGTTCACGTGTCAATTGTATTAGTTAATCCTACGCTTATGTTCCTCAGATGAAACCGACAGAAGTTGCTTCGTCCTCTCCTCCTACTTTGCAACCTCTAAATATTTGAAAAAATGTCACTCAAACCTCTCCAAGCGAGTTTCTTGGGCATGGTGACAGCAAGCACCGGGCATGGAAAGATGACGGAAGAGCGATTGGAGTGTTTGCAACTGACTCTCATGTTTCGGCTAAAGGCTGAATGACGTTGATGGGAATTTGCATTGTGGCTGCAGAGCTCGAGTGCCTTGGGAATGTTCAATGATGACATTTGGCCTCCGAGATTGCTGTTTGATAGTCAAGGGCACCTGGAATCTGCTGGCTTTGACTATATAGAACCTCATTCGGCGATGTGATCAGTCAGAATATACTGGTGAGGTACTATTCTCTGTTGGTACAGCCTTTTGACCTTTGCGGAGTGTCATCATTGCAGAACCACCTAACCACTAAAAACATCAAGAGGTGGCATTTATACAGTTCAGTTTGCTCCTCTTCACAGTATCTCGCAACTCGCTGCCAAACCGAAGGAGCGGGTTCAAGTCAATAATCGGAGCCCGCAAGGCTGTCTCGCAACTGACCGGCGCCGTTCCACGCTGAAAAATATGCAATGATTCAGGGGCACTACGAATCTGTCGATGGTATCCATGCCTTGGCCATCATTACGACACGCCAGCACTAGGCCGTGTTCCGGTATGAACATTGAAGATGGAGTAATCATTCTACTCAGTATCTTCCGAATCCACAAACGACAAGGCCATGAGCCACGCTTTGCGTTCTTCCTCGTTCCTAGCCTCACGACTCAAGAATCGTTCTATCCCATCGGCCAATTGCTTCTTCGACAATTCATAGTCTGCATCGCTGACCCTGCCATCCCAGTGTTTGAAGCATCCGGTGTCGCTAATAAAATCGTTCATGAGCTCGACGCCCTGAGCCCACAGCTCTTCGTCTCGTTCCTGCTGTTGGATCTCGGCGGCTGAGAACTGCAAGGGGCATGTGACTAATGGCAAGCCATCTGACCCTACGCCAACAATCTGAGGCCACTCCTTCTCCACATCCCTCAGCAAGCTAGTGAGACATGGTTCGTAGTCCATCAATGTCAAGCCCGGGACAACACTAACTTGGTGTCGGAATGTATCCTGACTCTGCATAGCCTGGAAGGCTTCTGTGTTGACTTGACAGGATCGAGCTAAATAAAGATTATGCAGTGTTTGTGCTTGGTGCAATGCCTTTGCTTTCTGTTGTTCATCCAAGCTCATTGAATCAAAATGCGCAGGGAGAGACACCTTTCCTAGTTTCTCAGGAGACGGGCCATTGTAATCCAGGAAACCAGGGCGTGTGACCTGCATGAAGAGTGGGCAAGCGCTGACAGACTGCCAGTCAATGAGGCCCAGGATACGGGTTGGTTCTCCAGGATCGACGAAAATATTTTGCAGGTGTAAATCGCCGTGCCATAAAACTGATACATGAGTCGCTTTGTTTTCTGGCAGAACATAGGGCACCACTTTGAGGTAGTTGTGTAATGCATACAGCTTTTTGATAGTGCTGGGCTGGTACTGTCGAGGCCCATAGAAAAGGCCTTCTGGCATTAATGGATATCTGAGTCCTGCCTTTGCGCAGGCAATTTCTCTATGTGCGATTGCTGCCATGAGCTCGGTAGGCGTAGACCCTGCGTCCGCACTGTTAAGCATAGGGAAATGATTGAGGAGAAAAAGATTGAGGAGAAAATCCTACATGGTCCACGATCAAAATCCAGTCCTTCTCTCCCAAAATCGAAAAATGCACGATGATTGGTTGGTCCAAGACCGAATTTTGGACTATGTACTTCGTTTCCTTTCCCGTCCACGTACAGCGGTGCTGTGGTATTGAGCGTAGCGGGGAGGTCATCCTTGTAATACAGGGCTCCAAGCTTCGTGAATCTGGTTGAGGCAAGGGTCTTCTCAATATCAACAATTTGCAGCACAATTTGAGCTTTTTGTTGGCCCTTCATAGCTTCCCACACGTCGCTCAGCATCACACCAGCTTGTTTTTCCATGATGATATACTCTGCACCAACAGGGTTTTCGGATGCTTTTGAGCTCCATGCATAAACCTCCGGAACTGGAAGATGGAGGACATTTCTCAGCTAAGAACATTAGTTTCAATATTGCCATAAGGGAGGGAGCAGGGAGAAGGAGCTTTTACAAAATCCATGGTTGCAACCTCACTGGCTGTAGTGAAATGTGGCCGGCCCGCATTGGGGTTCGGCAGCTTGGCCATCACCTCGCGCCCATCATTCATCCTAAGCAGAAACACTTTGTTATACTGGCCCTCCGATATTTTAACAACTTGAGTGCATGATGTTGACCCGATTGCAGAAGCAGCAAGTTCCAAGAGGTTCGGCACGTGAAATTTGACGTAGCGGGACGCAAGTTGGCGGTGCTCACCCCAGAGCCAACGGCCTGATGTAAATCGACTAAGCGCCTCCAGATCATGCTTTGAGTCTATGGAGTAGGGCCACAAAAATGAAATGGCACAAATGATTAGATAACTCTAGGAATAGCATGGGATGTTCTATTCTCATACCTTGGAGGTCTCGCTCGATGTGATGCACGCTGCGAGAATCGGAACTGAAGTATGCCCCCATAGGTGTAACGCAGGAAAAACGAGAGAGGAATGGGGACTCAAACAAATTATTCAACACAACTCTATGAAGGACCCTCATGTTGTGTAGTCAAACATAGTGGAGTGAATCCCAATGAGATTTGTTGAATTGTAATCCTGGGTGGTGTCCGACTATAGTTAGTGGCTAAGAGTCAGTGGTGTTTCTGAGATTATGCGCAATCGTTGCTTATCGTATCTATATCCTATGAATGTTCCATGTTCAACCTGCGCCCTCGCCATTAACCGGGACCCGCATCCTATACTCTTTGCTCATTACCACGCCTGTATATCCGAGCAAGTCAGGGGCTTTTTCCTACATCCTCCTTTAGCGTTGTGTAGAAACACTGGTTAGTGAATTAGACGAGCTTCCCTCCCAGGCATTCTCCCTATTTCAACATTGAGAGCAATACATTCGCCAAATATCATAAAATGTCCTAAACTTATTCATCCTTGCTGACTCAAAATCGCTAACGGAAAGACTGTCCCGGGACGATTGGCTGCTTAATGAGGCGGTCTAGCTCGGCTCTTAGGCTGACTTGACAATTTCGACGGCCATCTCCTTCCCTGAGCCATCAAGTTACTCTAAACATTGTGTTCTATCCAAGATTCTACATCGGCTTTTGAGGTCGCGTACCTCCTTTCTTCAGAACATTTCGCCAACAAAATCTCGTCATCAGAATTTTCAACGTCAACGTCAACACATTCGTATTCATGTATTTTTCGTTCTTGTGGAGGATAAATGTCAACCCGCAGCCAGCCAAAGATACACCGCGTTTCATTTGCGGACGCCGAGTCCTGCCCGTTGTCGAGAGGTCCATAATCAATGGCGATAGCTGGCATTGCTTCCTGTGCCAGTGGAAATGCTGGTACCAAAGCGAGATCGTGTTTCTGGCTGGCCGTTGCAAGATCACAGGCAAGATATAAATAACTGCAAGAGAATGGCAAAGATTGAATGAAGGCTGTAATATCAGTGCTTCAAGAAACCTGCATTGGGGAGAGGTGAGCAGGTTTGATTCTCAAAAGGAACCGAAGGGTGCACTCAAGAATGGGGATATAGCTCTGAATGTAAGAGAAAGGAAAATATCTCAAGCAAAAAGCTCATTGTGTGCTTCCTAGCATGCAATTAAGTAAGAACAAGGAAGCGGGACGGAAAAGATGCTACTAGAAGTGGAATCAATAAAATGGGTTGGACCAAATGTGAAACCACAAACAGATTATGGAATAGAAAGGGGTTGGGGTTGTATACGTTCAGGTCTGAAACAAGCTGGTATCCAAAGTATACATAACCATATCTGAATGCAATCGTTGAACATTGCCATGCAGAATATGGTGGAAATTCACTAGATGGATATGTTACAGAAAGCCACACTTGGAGTCCAAAATTTCCATATGACTGACAAAAATTAGGGGTATAAATAGTGAAGAATTTACAAGAGCATTTCCCAATCACAATCTAGAATGCGTGTTGATTGCTTTCCGTCTTATCTTTGTTGTGGATAACTTGAGGTGTTCAGGAGCCTCTGAGCTTGGGGTTGCAGCTTCCCGGAATAGCGCTTGACCGACTATATCACTCATAGATAAGACCCGGGATGAGACTGTTGCGCCGTCCCGACGGTTTTTCCTAAAGAGAATCGAAAGTCAGACACGTGTGACAGAGGAGATAATAAGGCTAGGCTTACCCTTCTCGCCGTGACTGGGCTATCAAATCCGTAAAATCCCATAGTTTTCCGCGAGGCAAAAGTCTACCGGTTTCCGCATCCCGCTCGGGCATCCAATTGGGAGCGATCCGCATAGTTGCTGCCGCGCCGGACTCTTTGCTTCTAGCGGCAATTATGATTCCCTCCTCTTCAAATTTTTGATATGCGTTCTTGAGGGTTTCTTTATTCACAGCTTCAAAATATGAGAGGTCTCCTTGGTGATAAAGCGTTTTCCCCAGCTATATCCAATTATGGTTAATAATTATGCTAGGACCATGGGAAAGGGCCCTTTTTTTATGTAATACATACCAACTGAGCGCTATCTTGAGCTTTTCTCATGTCGACCCAGACGGTTTGAGGGCTCGAAAGTGGTGGTGTTAGTCCCATGAGGGAGACTGCTCCAAGCCAAGCGGCTTCGATAAAGGGCCAGATAAGGAAGCAGTAAAAGTCATAGTTCTCTCGTCCACACTGCCGTTCTTGGTCGCTCAGTTCAATAACAGCAAGTGCATTCGCAGGATTTCTGGTGATTTTGATGACATTATCCCGCTCTAAACCGTTGAGAGTCTTTTCAAGGTTCGTAGTTAATCCTTCTGGGGGAAATATAAAATCGCCGCGAAAGATCTGTTGGTGGTTAGTATGAGTTGAGGAAGGAGTAATGTCAAGAGAGCCAAACCTGTGATAAGAAAGAAACTTGAGATAGTAATTCGTCATAAGATATTCGCTGGTTTGCTGGTCCTCCACCTTGCTTCACGCGCGTATACATTGCAGTAGACACTAGGGCTTCGGCTATGAAAAGGTGTATCGTCATGTTGCGGTAGAACGAGAGTTGAAACCTGTCCACTGCGGTAAAGGTGGGTTCTGCAAGCCCGCCTACTTCGTGGACTAGTTTGGAGCCTAAATCCTCAAGGGCACGTTTTACCACATGCTCAGTCGGAGCTCGATAAAAGTGAGCAACTCGTCCTCCCTTGGCTCTCACACGTTCACACAACCAGTCAACCCGGCGAACCAGCTCTGCTTTCCCTACCCCGCGGCCTCGAAGTGTCAATAGAACAGTACCAACTAAGGCTGTCGGCATTACTACTGAAACATCATTGATTTGTGAAAGGACTCGATAGCCCAGTGTTCTAAGAATACGGCCCCTTTCATTGGGATCAAGCAGGCTACTGCCGTCGGGAACCTTGTGGATCCTAGTGAGTTGTTCTGTTATAAATTGCTTTAGGCTCCAAGGCTCGTGGAAGCGGACGTCAACGCGGCCCAACTTGAGAGATAAGACCGATGACGAGGACAGGAAGTCTTTCAAATTTTCCTTCTGCTTCGGTTGGCCGAGAAGCTCACTGATATATGACCTAGTTTTAACTTTGATTTTAGTACGCACATCAAGGCAATCTGAAGACTAAAGGGGATTCTGACTCTGTTTCTATAACCTTATCGTACTGTGTACTGACGGGACATATTATGGCATCGTCCACGCGACCGGAGGACACACTATCCAACAAAAACCTCAGAATGCCGTACTTCGGTGGTAGAAGCTTGCCTGTTCTAGAACGGCCACCCTCGACAAAACATTCGAAATTATAGCCATTGCTTAGAAGGGTATCGATGTAAGCTTGAACGAGAGTATTATATAGAGGGTCGTTTCCAAAACTGCGACGAATCCACATTGCACCTATACTTTATTAATCCTAGGCGCATATAGAGCTTTCGCAAAACGTACCGGCATGCTGTAAGAATGGGCCGAGAAGAGGAATATTCAAATTTTCTCCGGCAACGACCACAGGCAGGGCAATTCCAAGGCGGTAGCAGATGATTTGGAGAGAGACGTAGTCGACGTGAGATTTATGGCAAGGGAGAAATATAATAGATTGCTTTTTCTCTGCCGCTTCTCTGGCCACTGCTCTTAGGCGGAGGACTTCTTCGCTGGAGACATGAATTCCTACATGTCTAAGGGTAAATAGACGACTTTCATGGTGAAAAATGCGGTTTAAATGCAAGCAAGCTTCGAACGAGCTGGGGCCGCAGAGAGTCCTTACCTTGATGATAGGCCCTCGTGAGCATTTGGGTGCATAGATAATAAGCGCCTCGAATGAAGCTCTTGCTTTCCATTTTGCAAATCATATTATCAATCATAGTGTCCACCACCTCTCGGAGATTCGCCATGATTTCATTTCTCCGCCGTGCGCTTTTCTCGCCATTTACGTTCGAAGGCCCATTCAGCAATCCTTCTTTCACCTCCACTCGTGTCCTCAATTCTGCCAGCTCGGCGATTTTTCCCTGGAGCAAAGGGTGATTGGAAACTTCAGTCTTGACCTTCTCCGTGAAGCCGGAGTAGAATATGGGCTGGCCAACGAAATCGTCATATGCGCGCCATCCTGTTCCCGACACAAACAAGCTGATCTCTCGTAGAAAGTCGAATGGGTTCTGCCGAAAGCGGCCCATCTGTTGAACTAGTCGACGTTCTGTGATACCGCCATCTTCAACACTTGTGCCGGCAGTGAAACCGGTAGGCTGGATACGAACTTCATTTCCTACAATCTCGAGATCGGGCGCAAAACTGGCTGAATTCTCTGCCAGCTTTGTGGAACGCATTGCGAGTGCAGAAAAACGGGTGTATTGCGTGAATGAATGTGGATTGGGGTCAGAGGCAAAGAGGTAAGAGAACTGAGGCTTTTATATGGGTTTCTCTATAACAATCCATAATCCCAGTTGGACAAACCGGGCGCTCTCATAACTGCAAAGTCAAAGCTCCCATGATTTAACTAGAAAGCGAAGACGTCAAGCCCGATTGGAGTCGACAAGACCATGTCCGCTGTTGAAGGTTCACAACCAGCACAGGAATTATGATCCTCCATCTCCGACATGACCAACCTTGGTTTAACCGAGGTCTCGCGGGGTCAACGCGCCGGCATCGGATAAACTCTTCGGATTCCTCCAAGGTTAAAGAGCCACAAGGGCTAACTCAACTTGTAGTTCTCAGGCTTCGTAAATTCAACCTCTGAGGCTGTTCATTGCAGACAGTTCGTGAAACTAATGTGGAAATAGTTTGACCTTGAAAGCAGAATACGGTGATATAACATGAAGCTGCCGAGTGATTGATACAAAGTGGCACATAATAGAAGGAAGAGGGCAAAATTCGAGACTTCTCACGGTCCTCGAGAAACCAGTCTGGATGTGCGATCTTTCTCTGGGAAGGCCATATGCATTCCATGTACTAACTTGTTGTGCATTGGGTTCAGGCGGAAAATGCAAATCCAAGAAGATCCGTATGGTAATGTCTGCTGATGACGGTTGGAACCGGGGCCTACAACAGCATTGACTGGTGTGTTCAAGCGCAATCGAAGTGAGCGAAATAGAGCCATATAACTACTCCATGGTAAGTTCATAACGTCTTAACACTCACCATGCTTCCACAGCTTGGTCCTCCTGCTCTTCATATGCATCCATGGATTTGGCTTGATCCTCCGTTGCATTGATAGTCAGGATACGGCAGAAGAGACAGCATGCCATTTTGAGGGTTGGCATTGATATGGTGGAAAGGCACAGGCTGGTGAGGATGCAGCAGGTTGGTCCTTCTTTCGGATACCGATCAAGGTATGTCAGTGATCAAAACAGCAATGACACGACTAAAAAGCTGAAACATTCTTGGACATATGTACGCGTGTCCTTGAAGCCATGGAAGCATTATCGCATTGAATTTGATGCCTGGCGAAATTTTCCGATAACGTGCGTAACACAGACATGAAAATCCATTCTTCTGTGGAGGGATTAGTCTTCATCACAGATCGAGCTGCCCAGCAGAAGAGTCCAATCAGAAGGACGGCCTTTCTCGGTAGGATACGAAATATCCATCGTCCGCGATGCTTGACTCCTGCAGCATCACTTCCACGATTAACGAGGTGTTCTTCGCGAAATAGATTTGACAGAGCAGCTTCAGAGCCCACAGCGCTCTGCACCCGGAGTCGAACACCCACAGATGGCATGCCTAACCGGCCTCCTCCTCACACGGGCCCTGCAACCTCGCCGAGATGCGCTGCTTCTGTGTTCTTCTAGAAAAATAATACATTCTTTTTGGTGGCGTAGCACCGTGACTAAGCAATGTCTCAGAAACGCTACGTATCAAATACAGACTCGATACGCTGTAGCCGTCATCCCCCTGGTAACTGACTGTTTTAGCGGCTGCAGACGTCCTAATCTGCGACGTTCCATTGGTCAGAATCCTTAGCTGGCCCGCTGGTACGCGTAATCCATTAGCCCCTGTAACAATGTGGTCATTTGTATTTATGACGCTTTGCTTTTCGCGATAAGGCTGGCCTTGTGCCTGTCTACTTTTTATTCTTTTGGCCTGTCACCTTTTTCCCCTCTTCTCCAATTGCTCTCGACTGCTTGTAATCCTCGTTTGCTTTATCATTTTGCGACATCTGTCCACTTCTTTTCCTTTCTTTCTCGCCCCTCGCTCACTCCCGAAACCGTGCTCTTGAGCTTTTACGCCCCTCCGAACGCAAAGGCCGCACAAGGTTGAGGCTACGCATTTTCATTAAACTGACTCCGATATCTCGTCGAGTCTGTCATGCACTGAAGACACTACTGAGCTAGCGATGGGGAAATGTTCGTCTGCAATCCGTGAGTCTTGGGTGGTAGCGGTGTGTTAATTGAAAATTTTGCGTTTGAACAGGGAGATACGCCGTGATTCTGGACGCGGGCTCGTCCGTACGTTTTGCCCTTCTGTTCCACCGGAATAATCAAACCAGTTTTACCATACGGGAGAGATGAGCTGATGTACATTTAACACCACAGGGGACTCGTGCACACGTCTACCGATGGCCGGATCCCGCAGTGACGCGCCCAAGCGCGAAGTTCAGAGATATCGAAAAGCTACCCGAGATCAGCACAAGTCATGACTGGACGAAAAAGATTCGGCCCGGTGCGGACCCAAGTATCTCAGCTCGCTAGCTTCTGGTATACTGACTGGCGCAGGAATCTCATCCTTTGCCCAAAACCCGGGCCGGCTAGGTCCTGATCACCTGAAACCTCTCCTTGATCATGTTCGCACCGTTGTTCCGTCTGATGCGATTCAACAAACGCCAATATTTCTCCTTGCAACAGCTGGTATGAGACTGTTGTCTAAACAGGAACAAAGACCTATTCTCACAGCCATCTGTTCCTACATACGCGAAAATACAAATTTGTTTTTACCAGACTGTAGCGCCCATATCAAGGTCATCGACGGGAAAACAGAGGGCCTATATGGATGGATTGCGACAAACTATCTGTTGGGCGGCTTTGATGAGCCGGAGAAGCACCGTCATGGAAAAAACCACCACACATATGGATTTTTGGATATGGGTGGTGCCTCTGCACAACTTGCTTTTGCGCCAAATGCAACGGAAGCTCGGAAACATGCAAACGACCTAACCTTATTACGTCTTCGAACGGTATCCGGGCAGCCTAAGGAGTACAAAGTCTTTGTAACTTCATGGCTCGGTTTTGGTGTGCGTGAGGCAAGGAATCGTTACGTCAAGGCTCTGCTCAAAGATGCGGCATCTGATAGTGATCGAAAACGTCCAGATCCTTGTCTCCCTGAAAAACTAACCCTAGCTATTGACGGAACTATTCTGCCACCAAAGTCTCCAGTACCGGGAAAGGATCCTTACTTGATCGGAACTGGAAAGTTTGATGAATGTTTGCGGCGAACGATGCCGCTACTGGCCAAAGACGTTCCGTGTGAGGACGATCCTTGCTTGCTTGATGGTGTCCATGTTCCGGCCATCGATTTCGACGTTAACCATTTTGTCGGAATTAGTGAGTATTGGCACACCACACATGAAATCTTCGAAATGGCGCACAAAGACAAGGCATACGATTTTAATACTTACCAAAAGCGCGTAAAGGAATTTTGCAGCGCGGATTGGAGCGAAATAAAGAAAGGAATTTCAGGGAAGACATGGGGCAAAAAGATCAACGAAGAAAAGGCTTTTGAAGTGTGTTTCAAGGCTGCATGGATAATAAACATTCTTCATGATGGTATTGGTATTCCGCGAGTAGGGATCGAGAATACGCAAGGCTCGGCCACAAACGGGACAAAAGAAGTGTTGAAGCATGGAAAAGAGAAAGGATACCTGGATCCTTTTCAAGCTATCAATAAGATTGACTCCACGGAAGTTACTTGGGCTATCGGAAAAGCTGTTCTTTATGCGTCCTCGCAAATGCCACCTGCAATGGACACCTTGCCTGTTGGTTTTGGCAGCAATGTGCCTGGCATTCCCGACGATTTTCAATATCCTGCGTCTCCGCACGTCCCTGTACTCACACCACAGCGACCTCAGGGTCCTCACACAAACGCAACAAGCGAACATTGGCACGACTCCCTATTTGACGGTGATTCCCCCCGCCGAGTTCCCGGAATTTTCCTTTTTCTCTTAATTGTTTTAATTGCGCTTTTCTTCTTATGTGGTCGTGATCGTAGATCACGTGTTTACAGAAAACTGGGCCTGTCAAGGGGCCGTGGAAGTCCCTACAAACGGCGAGGCTTGTTCGGCGGAAAGCTTTCACTTTTTCGGCGTACTGGAACCCCGACATACGAGCGCGTTCTCGAAGAGGGAGCTCGCGAGTTTGAACTCGGTGGCAGCGACTCTGATGATACCGACCTCTCTCCCACAACTACGCTGCACCTGTCCAAATCCGTGCCGAACTGGGGAAATCCTCACCACCATCATTCCACATTAAAATACGCTTTGGACAATTCTTCTACTCACAGTGTCGGGTCTGCGCTGGAGATGGGACCTATCAATAGCCACGTTGATCGGACAGGGGTGGTCATTCGGACTGAAAGCAGAGATCGACTCTCTCCTCTCACACTTGGTCCAACTCTGAATGGTCGCAGGTCTCGGAATTCGAGTCCTGTGAGACATAAAAGCCCGTTATTGAACATATGACCTTTTTCTTCAAAATTTGCGTTGCCTGGAAATTAACTTCTCTTAATATCTCTCCGGTGTCTTGTTTTACGGTTTTAGGCAGGCGTTTGAGCAATTGGGACTAGGGCGGGTAAATCTTAAGGATTGGTATTTTCGAGGCGAAATAGGGACAAAAAGACGGGATTTGGGTAGGCTTCACCGATCATTTCTGCATTGATCGCTTGTCAAAGTTGATTTATTCCGCTTGGGGTTTCCATCCTGTAAGGGATAACAGTCAACTTACTATAGTTGCGTTACATATTTATAATTGTTTAATAAATATTTCACAAAAATTGCGCCTTCTGTCTTATCAACCGGTGTGTGTTTGCCATTGTACTGCCAGAACACAAGATTGAAATGCTGCCTTGCATATTTTGCCCCTTTGGAATACTCATTATGAAGGCCTAGAGGGTGAAATACTTTAGGAATCAGAACTCCGCCAATATCTTTTTTTTAAGGTAGAGCCTCACGGAGCTCATTAAAAGACAACATTCTAGAAAATCAAAGTTATCTTCCAACTACATCTTCATAACCACATCCGCCTCATCGTCCATTGCTCCCTTCGGTATTCGCCCCTCGTTCAACTCTCTCTCCAACCTCGCAATGTCCTGCAAACTCTTCGCCTCGCGAATCATTTTCTCCACCCGCTGGCGTTCCTTGTCCGTCAACTTGACCCGCACCGGCTTCTCGCCTACTTGAGACGGAGAATATCCGCGTCCTGTGGTCGCCGTGGTTGCACCCGAGACATCAAATGCGCGTGATTTGATGCCCATTATCTTAGAGGCTAGAGAGGATGGCTGGTCAGCGGAGCCAAAGAGCTCTGCGGCTTTGGCGCGTTCGGCATCTTTGACTTTTTGGTAATCGAGAAAGCGGACGGATGGAAGGAGCCAGATAACCCAGTGGCGGTAGTGCTGTATCAAGGGATATACTAGGTCAGCCGATGAGCTTGTACAGGACAAGAGAAGGTACGTAGTATATACGCTGCCCGTTTGCGTACTCGAGAAACAAGAACAAATTACTCACCTCTTTTCTAGTTACGGGGTTTTCTAGTAGAATCAAGTGTGTCAATCTCGATAAAGGCTTCAATGGTTCTATGTCTGCTAGTTCTCCTATATTATTGGCGGTGAGGACGAGCGTCGTCAGGTTTGGTATAGACTGGGCGATTGAAGGCTGGATTTGCGAGACTCGATTCCGTGCTAACAGCAGCGTCCGTAGGCGTGGGGAATAAGGGAAATTTGAAATCAAAGAGATATCATTGTCGGTGAAATCAATCGCATCTTGATCCTATTAGGACAACAAAAGCACCAGTCAGCTCCACCGCGTCGTGATAAAGGATGAGGCATTTCAAGCAAGAGGGGGGGGGTTCGTACCCGCGCAACACCCAAATTTTCAATGACAGGAATCTTATGGCCTATAATCAATTCGCAAGGAGAGCCATGGTATCAACGGTGCTCATTTCTTTCAAAGTGTAGTATCTGTGCTTTTCAGACCTTGCCATACGCACCTCGGAGGTCGAGCTCTCGCTCTTTCAAAGGGTTGAGGTAGGAGAGGGAGTTTTGAATCAACTCCGCGGTGAGGCGCATTGTCGTTTATTCTTCAAGTAGATGCAAACCCTAGACACTGAATATCGCTTGATATAGTCATATAATCATAATAATGAGCGCGTAACTGAGATCTCTGACAACTGCAAAAACCACAGCGAACTTGCAAGAAAGATCTCTAATCTGATAGCTAGCTACGCAATCACGTGATCGGCTGCCTTGGCGGTTTCCTAGATTGCTAGAGAGGAACGCTAGTGTTACTTTCTCAAATGGGCAGAAAGTTGCTCCCTAAGCCTCACATGAAAAGCATCTTCTTTTTTGCACAAAGTCGGTTGGTATTCCCGAGGTGCTGTATACTGCTTTGGCGAATCTATCCATCTCAAGACCCGATTTTCGAATTCCCAAGGAAAATTCCATAATGAATTCCCGCCGGCTTGATCAAAGCTTGAGCTTGCCAACATGAATGTCAAACTCCGTAATTACATGCAGGGAAGCCGATCAATAAATTCCAGTTAGTCAGGCTGAATAGAACTTCATCCTCCATATACTCTTTTGCCACGTTGGCATCTATAGCGCCTAGCTAGAGGTACTACAAACAGAAGTCCATCACACGCGCTACGAAACTTCGAGGGCTGTCGGAATGAGACAAACAGCGGTTTAGTTGACGACCTGACGCAGCGTGTTAGGAGAGCAATAATGTGCAGGTAAACCTAGAACGTTGAATGCTCTGCGATTGCCAATGAAAATTTTGAAATGAAAAGGTAACTAATAACCAGCTTGAATGTGCGAGCATTCGACTCCAGTAACAAACTGTTGGCACCGACCCCAGTTACATATAACGCTTTGATAAAACAAGATTATTTGTATGGTGTTAATGGCTTTCCACTGCCGCTGCCGAATTCATCTGTAAGGCATTAGTTAGAAAGGCCAGTGAAGAAATTGGCCCACTGGCCAGATGGCCACACCGATGAAATTCTCTTGCACAGCCAATGTTGCCGGAAGAGAGAGGACTGTGACAAATCGTCGAGTGCGGATTTAAGTTCATTAAGCCTTGTTGAGCCACTTTTCTCAAGTCCCTAGGGTTTCATTGGGCTGTCCTGGAGAGTAAATTCAGAAACATCCAATGGATAACATCCGCGCTGAAATGTATTGGATAAAGTCGTAGAAATTTGAACACCAACAGGGAGATGGTGCGACTAAACTCTAGCCCTGGATACAGCTCCTGGAAATGGGTCCTCATCCATAATCGGGTATCAAGGGGTAGGGGGGTAGTGTTTTGTCCTTTTTTTCGATATAACGACTGGCATCATATCTTTCAGCTTAATGACAAGCTGGACGCTTGTCTAAACACAGCCATATATTCCAACGGCAATCCAGAACCACAAGGTCCGTCACCATGCAGTTAAAAGCAAGAGAAATTCCCAGCTCTGCGCGTTCGGAGCGAGCGACTTGTTCGAGCTGTCCTTTGAATGCTTTGGAGGAAGAGAAGAGAAGCCCCAAAGTTGAAGTTGAAATAGGCTCAGGCTTGGCGCAGATTGTGTGGGGTTTGAGCCGCTCTTCAACCACAAGTTGTTTACGATGGGACGTCTGTTCGTACATACACACATGTCTCCTTTTGCCTTTACAGCTTCTTGCCCTCTTCATGCAGCACAATCTTTTCATTCGCTCGTACTCTATGATGGCTTTCAAATACAACGGAACCCCCCCTCCTCCAGCACCCTGGCGTCCGATATTTGGTTGCACTTCCTGTGAATTCTCCTTGGCCACCCTGCACCACGACTCCACCACCGGCCTGGTGTATCCACGTGTGCGAACGTGCCAATTTCGCAATTTCTGGGCTGAAATGAGCCTACACCCTTCCGCGGTGGGAGAGCTGAACAAACCAACCCATGCTGGTGACAGCCACGCGGCCGACACCGCCAGTGCCGGTGATCCGGATACGGCTCCCAATGAAGCAGTATTCGAAAGTGACATGTTCACATTCACTACTGATGTGAGGATGAGCAAAGTCGGCGACCTTGTAGCTCCCAACAGTGATGCGGGAGGGTATGTTGAAGGCGTATTCTGGTTTAAAGAGTCCTCAACTCAATGGAGGGTGAAAGGTAAGGCTTTTATTATAGGTGGGAATCCCGACGATAAGGCCGAAAAGAAGGCCCGAGAGGAGATTAGTAGGGGCATGCGACGGCGTGAAGGTCATTCAAAGCAGCACGCACAAAGCTGGAGCTGGGAGAAAGAGATTACGGCTCAGTTTGCGAATCTGAGTCCTTTGATGAGAGGTGGGTACCTAAACCATTCACGGACAATGCCTCCTATTCTTCGCATTCCTTGTCCTTTTTTTTTTTTCAATGGCCGTTGGCATTGTTGCATTGTGCTTCTTTCAATTTCTTATTGTTCTCATCTTTACAAGAATTTTTGTGTTCATGGTTATTTCCTTCTGCAGGAATCACCCCCTACAACTTCATGGTCGGGCTTTGTTTTTCAAACATGATAGATTCCAGCGTTCACCTATAGGAAAGGAAGATAGAATGACATCTGAGTGATAGGTACTTTCAAAGGTCCGCCGCCAGGAACCTCGAAAGTCAGTAACATACACAATCTGGATCTTAAACAGGGCGAGAGAGTGCATGACCTATATGATCCAGTAGCACGAAGCAATTTCCGCGTCGTCGTCATTCGTCCAGAGGAGGTCGAAAGGGTTAATCTTGCCAATCCTGAAGCTGCAGAGAGAACAAGATGGTTATTGCTGAGTATGATTCATGGCCAAGGCGCAGAATGGGAAATGGAAGAGCTATGGCCGTGAAAGAGCCGCTTTCGAGAATGGGCCGTGATATGCTTTGGAACTCATTGCTTGAGATTCAGGAGTTGTCAATATTGACCTCTTCATTTATTGAGAGATGAACATATTGAAGCAGGCGTATTCTTCCAATAATAAAACCACCTATGAGCAATTTATCAAGGTATTGAATATTGTGCTTCTGTATTAGTTCATTGTCAGCCAAGGTCAGAAAATTTCTGTGTGCTGGAAAGCTCCTCTTTCCATTGTGTTGCACCTCAGCCCCGCAGGGGTTTCAAGCACACAAAGTACCAGACGCGTAAAAAATCCCAGGAAGAATAGAAATTTGTTTCCCATTATCACTCCAAGTTCCATTTTTTTCTCCCCAAGCCTCTGCCTATCCGGAAAGGTCCGTCTTCTTGTTCCAATATCTCCCAGCTCTTTATCGCTCCGCCTCGTTAACTTCCTTTAGAAAGGAATTTATTAGCCTCCAAAAATATTTATACCAAATCCCATCACTGTCATAAAACATTTCTCTTCTCCTTCACAACCCGCTCCACAGCTTCTTTCATAAACCCATTGTGCTTTGTCTCAAGGTCTCTGCTTGCTTGACATCCCGCTTCTCACGATTTCCTTTCCCGTTCAGGTAAGCATTATAATTCCGCAATTGAACTCTCAAAGGGTATCATTGACACAGCCCGAGACAGCACGGAAGTCCTTTCTTCACACGCCGTCTACCGTCAAGGAACGATTTTGATATAATTCCGTACAGACCTGGTTTTTACCGCGCCTCTTCGCAAGATTTTTTGTTGTTGTTTCTTCATCAAGAAAAAAAAAGCCCCATTCTTGCTCTATCAGGTAGACAACCTCTCTTCTCTTCATTTCCCTACTAGTTTCATAGAAACGAAGCCAAACAATGTGGGAGTACAGTGAATCCGAAACCGACGAGATGGTCACTCGCTGCTCGTACTGCGGGAATTTCGCCGCTAGTGCTGCTATGGACAAGCGAAGTGGTCTTTGCGTTCCATGTAAGGCCAAACTCGAGCCTGTTGAAGCCGAACCAACAGGTGAGAAGCAAGCGGTAGAGACCGGCAAAACGGGCATGGATGAGGACGATAACGATGGAGGAGAATCGGTGTGCTCCCAGCCCGAGGGGAAGGAGGCATCCCAGGAGCCCGATTCCCACACAGACGGGCATGATGAGCCAGGTGAACGGGAGGAGACAAACCTCTGCGCCCGCTGCTGGGCTCGGCCGCCGACGAAAAATCTTTATAACTCTCCCACCTGTGACGTGTGCTACCAGGTGGCGAAAGAGAAAAAAGTATGTCGCATCGTCCCTTTGAGTCTCTTTTGTGGTTTCAAGTATAGAGAGAGACTAGCTAACGCCTTGCAAAAAAGGAGAAAACTCGTGGCACGAAGGTATGCCAGGCTTTGCAATGATGAAACATGAAAGAGATGACATTGAACGCTAACTTACAAATAGCGGCGTTTCCAGCCATCAACACCTCTTGAACCTGGCAAAAAGCTAACGCGAGTTTGCGACTCGTGTCGGCATAAGAGGAAGAGATGTCAGCACCGTCGCGTCGTGGACGCTGACGATCGTAAGTCAATCCGGGAACATGGTTCCATCGAAGTTAGCTTCAGGTAAAAGATATTGATATGTTTATTAGCTGCTGCGGCGAATCGCCAACGAAAGCGGGCACGCACAGAAACACCCATCCCTGAAGAGGATGAAGAGGATGAAGAGCGGGAAGACCCGTCCTTGAGCCCGGAGGCCAAACAGACGGGTATGTGTGGTCGATGAAAACCTTCTCGTTAATATTGTCTTAAATTCAATACTCATACTGACTACCGTTGTGATAGCCACCATATCCAACGCCTCCCGCGAGCACACCGTTGAAGAGGCTGCAGACAGCAACCGCGGTTCTGCGGAGGAGAGCATGCAGTGGGCGATCAACCAGTCGTTCGAGGTTGTATACCACAGAGAAATGGAGCGGTTGGTAAAGGTTGCCGACGCCAAGATGACAGAGGCAACTGAAGCCTTTGATGCCATCAAGCGGCACATGAGCTCATGGCTCAATGAGCTATCCAACAAGGGTAAAGCAAAACCCTCAAAAGGCCCAGCGAAGCGTTTGTGAGCTGTTATCCCGGTCAATTCTTTGGGGTCGGGAGTCTATGCTTTCTCTCTCACTCTCCCAAGCTCTTATTGGGTTTTGTTTTCCAAGCAGTGGCCAATTTTACGGTTTTGCGTTTGGGTTGCTAGGTTCCAGGATATTGTCTTTGAGTGCATTTCTTATCCCCAGTTCGACATCAACAAATCTGTTCGGAAAAGGTTCGCAAAGGGCGAGCGAGACTTGTTGGACCTCACTGGGTGACTGTACTTGCATGGGAGAATTGTTGGAAGGTGTACAGGGTTTAAAAAGAGCTCACATCAATGGTAAAAGAGACTTTGCTGACGCTTTGTGGTGATGCTTTCTGGTTTGAATCACCAAAGAAAACAGTGTTCAGGACCGGCGGGAAATCAGCATCTTGGGAAAAGGAGTTCTTTGGGATCGATGGTTTAACTAAGGTGCGATGCGATTCGATGCGAGAAAGTGGTGGCCTGATTGGCTGGGACAAAAGTGGCTTGTACTGTACCATACATAATTCCATACATAACTCCATACATACGTACTGGCCCTGTATAAGATCAGCAACGGAACGTAAAGTGTTCGGTATCGCGGATTACCTTGGTATTGCCCCCCAAAGTGGTATTTCGATGCATCGGGAAATCGCTCACCCCCCGGCCTTGCGCAAAGTCTGTCCCAGATTAGTTAGTGAGGTCGTGATACCTGTTTCCCCATCACCCTGCCTGCCTGCTCTCAATCAGCGCTGCGTGTTGTATTCTCCACGCTTGTGCATGCCACCTTTGAACTCACCGCTCGGTCGTGCAGCCAGATGCCTGCAGAACGCTGGCGCCCGCCCGTCGTCGATGTTGTATCCCGAGAGTAAGCTTGGTTCGGCCTCTTTCACGCCCTTTTTTTTTAACTCTCCCCTACTGACACGTAACTATCGCATACTTGACCTGACGCAAGAGAAGCCACTTCCTGCGACAAAGTTGCAGTGACAGAAGAGGCTTTCATGACAAGACAAGGCGTAATACAATACGCGTACGGCAACTGAATGTGCTATGTATTGTGTAATCTGCGAAGTAACTTTCGCTGCGGACTTGACGGGGAAAGGGCTTTTTAGCTCCACACGTGATCCGCCTGCGTAACTTACCGTCGTATTTGTCAGAGTGAACCCAGAAATTTGTACTTTGCCCATGCGTCTTTCCCTTTTTCCCTTCTCTTCTTCCTCCCCCCCCAAATACTACAACTTTGACTTCTTTCCCCTTTATCCATCACGGCCTTCTCTCTTTTTTTTTCTTTTCCTTTCCCAATCTCCCTGTCTCTGCTCTCTTTTCCTTGACTCTACCACCAGCTCAGATCGATCGAACCTCCATTCCCCTGACCTCCTCAGTTCGTTGCTATCTGGAATAGGAATGTCAGCGTCTCCTTTTACAGCTTCGTGTTTTCTTGTCTGCCCGCCCAATTGGTAGTTCCCTACCCAGGCCCACTTCGCCAGAATTCGACACATACATACTCCGTACACACACACACACACTTACTTCACCGGAAAATATTTGACGATTTCACGAGATACGATTCAATCAGAAGACAGCCTCCTGTTTCAAGGCGCGCAGACACACAGCACCAACACACGCACACACCCGCTTCTGGTGAGACTTGCGACGATGAGTTTTTACACCGCCGAGTCCCTCAATTGCTTTACCCTGCTCTCAGACAAAATTCCATCTTGGATCTCCCGGGTCTCCGACTTGGCCATACATACGGCAGCCAAACAAGAAGAATTCAAGACCGACTACATCAAATATTCACTTAAAGATAAGCGGCCCCGGAGACGGAAAGGCAGCTCCCTCAACACAAACAGACCGGATGGAGAGGACTCGGGAAGTAAAACTCAGGTGCCATCATCGAATGCGGACAATTCGTGCTTGGACCCCCTTACCCGCATGAAGATATTGAAACAGCAACAGCAACACCCACTTCCTGCAGATGTGAATAATCGGAAGCGACGGACGGAAGAAAATGGTGCCTCTCAATCAGATGAAGAAACTGAACGGGTGATTCGGCCTCGTCATCAGCTCCTCATCCATTATGATTGCCATACACAGGCTGCGTTGGAGAAACTGGTACGGGAGATTGGCGGAGCAAGGAATCACATACGGAAGGGCAGGATGAGTTATATGATGAAGTCTGGGGCTGGGCAGAAGATTCTTCCAACGAGCTTTTCATCCGATGATGGAATGAGACCCGTGTTTAGAAGCACTCGGAGTTTCAACAAACTTGCGAATGGAAAAGAGTCACCATTTGATATTGCGGACGCGCACTTGGAGTCTGCTCAGGCATTGTGCGAGGTGGCCGCACATCAGTTCATACGGAGTGGTGATTGTTCATCCGAATTGCAGAAAACCGATCAGAAACTGAAAGTTGCTCTTAAGAAGGCACAGAGCGAGGTTGAGCGATTGTCGAAGGAGTTTATGGTTGAACAGGAAGCCGAGGCCAAAGCGGAAGCAGAAGCGAAGGCCAAGGAGGACGACAAGCAGCGTGAAGTCGAGCAGTTATACTCCGAGCAAATATCTGAGAAACCCGGGAAAAATTTGGATGGTGCTTCAAATGCTATCGAAGTTGATGAATCGTCTGATAGTTCGTCTATATCCATCGACATAACGGCATTTCGATCTTCCAGGTTGAGGCGATAATGGAAGGCAACAAAAAAAAAAACAGATATTTTAAAAGGTTTTACGGCCGCGACAATTAAATATAAAAGCTTCCTTGATATCCCGGGTACATCTGCGGTCGATGTTTATGCATATCCGCCCATCTCACTCATTTCTTCTACCTCAACTTTCTTTTCCGTTCCTTATTTTGGCAAATATAAACAAATGTCACACATTCTTCAACAGCAATTTCATGTCCTACTGGCGATAGCGTTGGCTACTTTTGGGCTAGCATGGCGTTTATGATATGAAGTTCTGGATTAGCGACCTCCTGCTCATAATATTATTATTTCTCTTAACGAGTGCTACATTTATTCCGGATTTTTGATTACTTGAATATTAACTTGGAAGTCTGATAATAAGACGCCGGTGAATCCACACGTGAGGCAGCATTTTAGACTCCTCGGGATCAAGTCAGGATGAGACCTGAGTGCACACGTTTTTTGAGGCAAAGAATGCCTGACAAAGCCCGGGGTTGGCAGACAAGGGCCATGTTGGCCGGCACAACCCCCATGGTGCCCTTTTTATTAGTCTTGCTGGGCAGTAGGCTCTGTCTATAAAGGAAAATGCCAGGGAACAAAACTGGCTTACACTGATCTGGGGTCAAGGTTGGACATTGAAGGGCATATTTTCTCCGTGTTTCAGAAAAGAATTGGCATTTAATGGTCCCTTTACCGGGAAGCAGCAGGAGGCGGGATGCCTGGAAACAGCCAGGCCATACACGTCAACCCTCTCCCGCCACCAAGACGGCGAGACACGGGCAACCACACCTTTTTCCCACATGGCAATGAGGATGGCTTTGCCTATTTGAGCACGAGCCACGCTATGAACAATGTGATTCGTGCGAAATCTATCAATGTCAGAAGAGTGCAAAAGGAAAAATAAAATCTTTCGCTACCAGCGACCTTCTCTTTGGCTCTTCCTACGATCTTTGTACGGCAGCCTTTTATACAAGGCGGAATTCTAGCAGTGTTGGAATAATTTGGAATAGCCCCAGAAATAATCCAAGACATGGAATTTCCCCAACACTGTTTGTTGTCTTCATGTCCTGTCTGAACCCCCCGGTGGACAGGGAAAATGCCTGTTGCGTCGGAATTTGGAAAACTCCCTCCCCAGATGCTATTACTCCCCGACTCTTTTGCTCCCAAGATCAGCATCATCCCGCGATCGAAAAACGGTCGCTGGTCGGCCGCTTGTTCTGGAAAAAAGACATGTGTGCTTCTCCCAATTGCCTGTTGGGGTTAACAAGGGGGGAAGGATTTGGCGAACCCTGCCTTTAATATCATCTCTTTGATGATAACGTTAAATCCTTTGCTGGGGGAGGATCGTGGGATGATTATACGATTAAAAAGGCAGGGAATATGACAACTTAAACCCTTGATCAAAGCCAAAAAAAAAGCATTCCTCTCTAATGCTGGAGCACTGTACCCAGACAGCTGGACTCCGCCAGGAGGGATGGTAGGGGAGGTATCCTGTAGGACGGGGGGGGAGGGAGGGAAGTTTACTTCATTTATCATGGGCAGTCTTCTCACCTCAAAGCAGTCCCCCCAACAAGCAGGAAGGAAATAGTAACCAAGGTAGCTAACTAAAGGGGCCAAAGATTCTAGACGTACTCTGTATGCAGCACTGATTTTGAGGCTTTGAATCTGCGTGCCTGAGATGTTTTGAACAGAACGGTGCTTTTGAAAATCGGACCGTGGATTGACAGTGATCTGTCCCCCCCCCCTTCTTGCAGATCTTGCGTACACCTTTTCTCCCAGCAAAAAGTTGTTGACAGGTACATGTGAGCTACATATGAGGTACCCTTGATATATTAAGAGGGTTCGCACGATGAAATTACCAATTCGAATGTTACAAGCTCTTACGAGGTTGGGGCAGCGGTACGACTTGTGCGCAAGGGTGGGCAGAAGCAGCGACCAGGGCTTCCCGTCACCAGGCGGGCCAAGAGGGTGAAGGAACGCTGGGAGTGGAGGGCACCCCCCCCGGCCCACTTAGTACTCCCGTCGCGGAATCCGCTCCCCGCTGTCGACTTAAACCATTCTAGGGCAAGCGGGCATACAGAGGGCATGCCAGGCCAAGACGCGGAGGATACTTGTGGAGTACAAATTACACTGTAACGTATATATTACCAATGCGGTATTTATATTTACATACAACGCAGGGTTGGTTTTTTTTTTCCTTCTTTTATTTTTTCGTTACCGTCATGAATCCTTTTGAGTAAATATTTGAAGTTGAGGAATATTATAAGAAGCGCTCTTAATATTAATGGAGTGAGATATTTTATTTTTCTTTCTTTCTCTTGCGTTGGATGAAGGATACCTTTTTTTTTTCGGCAGAGTTGCAATTATTGTTTGAATAACTTATCCCACGTGCCATCCATTTGCTTGCATTCCGATGAGAGATGACAGTGACAACAACAACGATGGAGAAAAAGGGGAGTTCTTGAGAGAGGAGATACGACATATAACTTGTTAGATAATTAAAAGTATATGTTGTGTACTCCGTACTGGAGAGAAAAATGTAACGTGTGCGAATGAAAAGGGCCGACTGCTTTCGGGCTGGGGGTTGAAACTAGGGAGTTGTAGTTTAACTAACCCAACTGGCGAACAAGGCGTGGAGGGGTAAAAGGATGCATATCAGGGAATCTCATGAGATGAATGGAGGTGTTTGGGAGCAAGATCAGATTCGAATATCGACTGATGATCTGCAACCATTTTCCCATTCCATTCCATTTATTTTATTTTTATTTTTGATTTCGTGTTTTGATTGATTCTAGCCTGTTTCCTACCATTTAGTCGTGTTATTGTTGAATGTGTGATGGGAAGATAGAAGAGAGAAGAAGAGCAATTGTTTTTGGTTGGTGTCGCAACTTGGAGGCTCATATTGTTTCTCTTGGAGATTCGGGGCATCAAAAGCCAAGGTCTAAAGCTGCAGGACTTTTAAAACACATATTCTAATAGCGCTGCCAAAAGGTTTCGCAAGCTAGTTGGTTAACTACTAGTTAGTCCCATGGCAGATCATCCGTGACTTAGTAACTACTCGCAGAAACGAACACTCCACCAGCCTCTCCAGTTGAGGTTTCCGAATAGTCAACTTGATTGGCTTCAATATACATTTCTCACAGCGAGATGCGCGATCGTAAAAAACCCCAGCAGACAAATCTTATTCTTGGGATCTTGATGCAATAGTTTCCAGAAGCCTGATCTGATCTTGATCCCTTGCAGCGAGGGAAAACTATGTCTCGGCCGTTCGAATCCTCCCTCAACCAAGCCCCCCAGGCATTGGATTTTGTCCTCCCCGGAAGGCGACCTCCTTACATCCGCTGCTGCAGCGCAACGGTTAGCTACATAGTTATATGTGTCTAACTAGGTAACTAACCCAGTACAGTAGTTATATGGATGCATCGATCGTTGTCAAGTCTCTGACGCAGGATTGTTACAACTGAACAGGACGCACTGCGTAGCCCCTCGCGGGTATTTTAAACAAAGCCTTTTTTCCCTCGCATCAAGCAGTCCCCTTATTTTTTCCCGGATTTTATTTGATTTTTTTCCTTTCCTTTTCTCTCTTCCCCGTCTTGGAAAAATAAACGCGAAAAGGGAGGCGGGGGGGGGATCAGCTTCTTTTTTGCGGGGAAAGGGGGGGAGAGAGCCACATGCGCAACTAACGACAAGGGTCTGGGCCCCCGGGGTCAGGACGGTCTGATTGGTGGCAGTGACACCGTCGTGTATTGTATCATGACGTGTATGTATGGTATGAGTATATGTATTCTGTACGGGTACTCAAAGCCTGTTTCGTCAACTTTGGATTCCTTTCCAAAAACCCAACAAACATTCCCAATCCCAAAAAACTCTTCAACCTTTTTTTTTTGGCAGATCTTTGAAGATCTTCTTTGCCCCGACTTCACTTCTTTAACTTAACTACTCTCCGGTGTCCCACCTCTCTCTCTCAAGTCAAACCCGCTAGTTAGCTACTTCTCTCTAGTTTCTCAGGAGGCTGCACCACCTTTGACCTTGACAATCATGACAGCAGAAGCTACCTAGTTACTACTTAACGACACCTGAAGCTTCCTTAGCCCTAGCCACCGGCCTCCCGCCCAACTCCAACCATCGTCTCCAACGGTCGGCAAAAGTGCTGCTCTCGGTCCCAATCGATGCAAAAAGAAAACCTCACTAAACCGACGTCCAAGCCAATTATGGCTTAGCCATCTTGCCCGTCTTACCGTACTTGGGCATTATTAGTTCCCAGGACTGTGGTCGACAAACTGGTGGCGTTTGAGCCCCAAAAGGAGACAAAAAGCAAAAATGAAAAAGTGTGCCGAGTGTTTGCCGCTCGCAGAAGAAGAAGTCCGATTGGCGCTGAGTTTCTTCCAGATTTCTATCTTGTTTCTTCAAGGTAAAAACTACTTCACGGGAGGTAGTTACATGTCTTCTCCTTTATCCTTTTCTGCTGGCACTTCTGGATGTGAGTTTTCGACTTCGCTTGGATACCGTCATCATTGGCTCTTCAACATGGAAGTGGCTCGGCCTTCGAAATCTCTACAGTGTGGTTAGTTATGTACTCCTTAGAGTAAGTGAGAACATCATCTACTTAGTCCTTACTAGGACAGCTCATTATGAGCCGCCAATCCTGAGATTTGGAGGGAAAGGACAATTATACTTGTCACATTTTGACGCATATTTGCTTGCCTGATCTAGACTGTTACTTTTATCCCTCTGCGGAAAAGACCTCGGTATGTGTCCCTTTATGTCTGGGTTTGCAGGTAGGGCTTGTTTCAAAGCTGTTCGTATTAAGATGTCATTTCTGGCGGCCTTCTATGTCCATGCCGAAGATGGCAGGCTCGCGCGGAGGCGCAGTCGATATAATTACGAATTGTTCCGTTTTCTTCGCACGCATTGGTCTTTTGAGGAACTGATTCTGGCTTGGAAATCGCTGTTTTATGGATTTTTTCCCCCCAATATACGACCTCTTCTCCGATGCTTTCACCTGTTTCTATATACCCAGGAGAGAAAAAATGATTGCCAATGTTTTTACTTCTCAAAGTAGAAGACATCTGACTTCGGCACCATTGCTACGTTGTCGTTGCTTCCTTTGGGATTTTGTTGAAGGAGCATTTCTCTTTCATTGGGTATCAGGGGGTTCTTCTCCTGTCCATCAAAGCTCTGCAGTAGAGTGGACCGCATAAGTAATATGACTATCTACACATTACCATTGGATAGAATATGCTATAAGAGTCCTGTTCAAACATTGTATGAAACCTTTGATGGTGTGTTCTTTATTTTTTGCTAGCGTAGTTAACAATGAGTTGTATAATACTTCTTAAGTTCTTGTTTCAAACTTTCTATGCAGGGTTCTTCCGTCTCAGTTTTTTATATCATCTTACTCCAGCACCACAGAATGTTTCTGTTACTCAGGCCTTGGAGTTGTTCAGCTATTCTGCCCTCTCTCCTGCCCCATTCACAGTTGTTCCTGGTGCTCCCTGACAGAAGCAGAGCATAAGCCCCCGCCTAAAAGGGCATGCCCTCCCGCCCTCACTGTTCAGAAAACCCCCCTCTTTCCCCATGCTGTGAGCTGCATTGCCAAATATCTGGTCTTTTTTGTCCTCACTGGTGTCTTGTTTGGCCCCTGTCTGGCTTCAACCCTCTTCTATATTATTTCCAGCTTGCATCAATCAGCAGCTTCAACACATCCTTTGGTCTCTTATAATAACCAGACCCTCTTCTATGTCACCAGCTCTTTCTGAACAAGATAATTCTTATGACATTCTTCTTCTAGTTCTGCGGATAGAGTCAGGAGTTTTCTCTCAGCACTCCTTAGTCCCTGGTCAATAGGGATAGCTTGAGGCATCCCGATACTGCTCTTCTTCCAGTTTCGTCAACCAGGAATATTCCCCTCTTCGTTCTTTATTCTTTATATCAGACGTTTGTTTTCCCTTTTTGGCCAAACCAGCATGTTTATCAGATTCAGAAAGTGATCGTGCTGAGAAGAAGTGACGCCTGGACAAGGATGCGACTTTCAAGATCAAGATCTCCATAATGTCGACTCTGCCAGACACACCCTCTTCAGTAGCAACGACGGCATTGAAACCCTTATGTGCAACGCCAACGGTGACAGTTTTTTGTGACGGAGACCATGGCGACCAAAGTATCGCGTATGACGGTGATGACGAACCGACCGAAGAGACAGTGAATAAACTGCCGAAGAGACGGTGAATAAATTGCCGAAGAGATAGTGAATAAACCACCGAAGAGACGGTGAATAAATTGCCGAAGAGACAGTGAATAAGCCACCGAGGAAGCAATTATCGTTTGCTTCTTTGCTCATCATTTTCATCGAGCTCAAGGCCATCTTCTAGATGCGATCCACTGTCGTCAAGATCCTAAAACCACGAGTGACTTCCTCTTTTGGTTCTGCTGAGATCCCATCGTCGCTGCTTTCTGGGAATACAGAATCCTCCCAGCCTGCTGTTCTCGCCTACAACAAAAAAGTTGAGGACACTGTTCAAATTATTGGGCCGCATGGCATCCTTCAGCAAAGATCTATCGAGAGATCTGGATGTACCATTCAGTCCAACAGCAACTGATGCGGCAGAAACCCCGCCTGTTATCTTTGGTATGTTATTCTCTGGGAGGATCACGCATGGATACTGAATGAAGAATTGAGTACGTGTGATGAATGTTCTCAGCAGATGGGAGAAATTGTAATGGGTTGTTTGAGTATCGTACCCATGTCATGCCAAATATACGATTCCTGGGGACGAGACGTTCTTCCGGCATCACCAAGGCACCCGATGCAGCTGGGTCAGGGCGACCAAGCCCGCCATACTCCAGTTCGCACTTTATGATACGATGGTCACGGAAGCCGAGAACATCGTCACCATCTAACCACCATGGCACTCCAATAGTTAGGGCAGTTGTTTCCCTGTCTAACATGTGTCATCTGCTAGTTGAGTTGAGGCACAATTGCCCTCTGTTTCTGCTGGTTTTCCAGCAACGATCTCCACCAAACAACCGGTTGGGCGAATCATTCCATTAGAACCTATCCGCTCCCCAATCGCGGTTCATCTTTTGCAATTTGGGTTTATAAAGTCGAGATTGGGGAGGTACTTTGGTGATGGCTCTGTTTCCTTATGCCTTTCTCTTCAGTTCAAGAATCGATATGTCGGCCGGAGTAGAGGTTGAAAATCTGTATGGGAAGCGCAGTGTTTTCCTTGATGCCCACTAGTTAGATAACATTCTGTTTCCTCTCCTTTCTCTTTAGGATATAAGGAGGACTTGAATCGAGATTACTTACCCTTGCATCTAGCCTATTCTTGATGCTGCCCAAATGTTAGAAGAAGTGCAGTTCACTTAACCACACTCTCCAATGGTCCCTCTAGGAGCTCCTAGAGCTGCTGGGACAGCCGGATTCCTGAATTTGGAAAATGTCATAACATGCCAATATATTCCAAAGAATCTTGTGCAGTTCAAAGATCCAAGCATCCAGGGCTGGGATCAGCGTGGATTATATAGTGAGAGAAAGTGGGGTAGGGAGCAACGGCCAAAGTATTCACATTCAACGGAAAGAAAGCTTGCTTTCATATTCATTATTACTTATTAGATCTTGTGATATTAGAGTGACAAGACATGACAGAGAGTGAAGCCACTGTCTTTGTTTTCTTTTAAAAGGGGTATCAGAGAAACAAAACCACTTCACAAGAAAAAACCAAAAGGTGACAGACAGGCAGGGACAAAACAGGTATATACACCCCCACCCACATTATTCTTTCTTATCATGTCCAAAAAAATTACCCGAAAATTGAGAGAATGGTTGACTGGTAGGATTTCCCCAAAAGATGTTTACTAAGTTTAGTAATAGATCTTTTCCTCGTAGATTGGCGGGACACCTTTCTCCTGGTTCCATGCAACTTTACCCTTATCATCAATGAATGCATCCTCATCAGTAATCGGAATAACTCTTGATGTATGTGCCACCTCTTGTCTGCTGACACCACCAACGTCGCGGGGAATCCAGAGTAGCGGTGGCGTCGACCCAATGCATGGATGGTAATAAGCGTTTTGTTCGATTTCCGGTGAGTAGTCAGCGTCCGCAAAGCCATGAGGAACCAGTTTACGTAGGGTTTGATAGTTGGCGTATTTGTATGGCTGGAAGAACTTGACAATGGGGTTGGCTTTAGGCATCGGTGGCTCCGAGGACTTGCCGTTTGAAAGGCCTTTTTCGGCGTCACCATCGGCTCCATCACTTGGGCCGGCTTCGTGATGAGCTGAGTCATATGGCAGGAGACTCTCTTCCTCGGTTTCCAAGTTCTTAGGTAGATAGTTAAGCAACGGTGTTATGGCTTGATTAAGAGCCAAGTGGTACATGACTGCGAAAACACCACAAATGAGCATCAGAATCATTGGGCCCAATGCACGGGAATCAGAAGCGGTCCCAATGGCAAATAGACCAATGAGGCAAATGATCAAGAGATAGCAGCCAACGGTCGTCTGTTGCAATGCTCGAGGGTAGACCATGCCTTTGGTATCGATGTTGGCATTTGTTACGTAAAGCATATTGTATTTGTACGCGATATAGAAGAGGAATAGTCCGAGAGTGGCGAAGCCGAGGACGAGAGGAGCGATAACAGAATATGTGATAGCTATAAATTCGTCAGCAAATATGATACTAGAGGGCATGTAGAATTCCGTACCAATGACACAGAGGTTAGTAAGGACAGGGAAAACGGTTCCCCAGCCCAAACCGGCCAGACTAGACCATCTCTTATACATCTTTCTAGGCGTATTATCAAAAAGTTTACCCAAGAGTTTAGAAACCACAAGGCCGACGATCTGCAGCAGAGCACCAGAACTGAAGGTCAGACCCTGCAGGATAAAATACGCAATATAGAAATTGGAAGCTTTGGGGATGTTCTCAGCGAGCAGTGAAGCAGCTTCTTCCGGTTTTTGAATGATCTTCGTCACCGCACTAGATGCAGCCGAGGAAATGGTTGTGACCAAGAACACTTGAACGACTTGGAAAGCGAAATAGAAATTCTGGGTCCTCAATTCGACAGCAGCGGTGGTCGGTACACCTCCGAACCTTGCCATAACTAGAAGAGGGATCAGATCTCAACTTGTGTACACCAGGAGGAGCTAATGATTACTTACGTCGGAGCACAATAGGCAGGAGAGCCATGAGAACAGCCAAGAGGATGGCAGGGAGAAAAGCCGTGATGAGACCGAGAATAACGGGGGGGCATTTTTTGATGAAAGCAAGGAAGGGGACTTTGTCGGTAAGGAAGTTGATGTTGGAGATGGCACCGACAGCGGAAACAGGAATTGCCCAGAAGATAATCAATGCAACCACAAAGCCGATGGTGATGGCGTTTCGGACGATCAGCTCCCACCATTTGATGCGCAGGTTCGACCAGATAATGTCGCCAGGGTTCAAGCCGATGTAGCGTGGGGCCATGTGCAATGGTTGATTATGGGCCACTACGGAAATAGGTTAGCATTGTCTTGATACATAGCAGATGCAGATTGAAAGGTAACATACGCATTTGATATGCAGCCTGTGCCTCGTTTTGCGTGTTAAATTCCACAAATACTGAAGAGTTAAGTTTCGTGTCACCAGTTCGAAGTTTCTCTTGTAAAGATTCAATTTCGGGACTTAGACGTTCAATCTCTCCGCGAGCCCAGTTGATCGTATCGACCTTCTTGCCAATGAGCATCTTGAGTTTGTGGGTAGGTCTTTCTGAAGGTTTGATCCATTTAGCTGCAACTGAACCAGAATCTGTGTCTGCTCCGGATCCGGTGGCAGGGGCAATCTGTTGTCCTTCTTCGTCGCCCGGTGTCCCCGCTGTAGCCTTGACGCGAGCAGCGTTTGCGAGCTTGATCAACTTGGTTTCAGCCGCTTCAAGTTTGAAAGCAGCCTTGTCTCGCTCTTCAACTTTGTCTCGGAGGGTATCAACGTCGGGAACAAGCCAGACGTTCTTGACCTTATCCACTCCGTACATTCTTCGGATTCGAACCTCGTCAAGATATTCATCTGGCACAGAAGTGAAAAGAACGGTCTTGGAAGAGATTCGAGCAGCATAGAGAGGCGACATGAAGTACGCCTGGCGCAGATTAATAAAATATATGTTTTCCCTAGTAATCATAAAGAAGACGAAACCTACAGAACGCTGTCAACATTCTCGACTATCGGCGGATAATTTGAGTATAACCTTGTGGGGGCGACTTACCAACGAAGATCCAAGCAATGAATGTATGGGCATAGTATCTATTAAGATTCCCTGTCACATTGCCAAAGGTCAGAAGATCCAATTGTTTCTTTCCGGCTCCGCCTGTCGCATTGACAGGAAAAAGGACGGGCCAGGTGATCAAGCACCCGATAAAGCAGATGGCGGTAGCGATCTTCAGGTAGCGAAGCAGGAGGTACGCGTCCATGGAGTGATGGCGAAGGACATATGTATCGGGCAGCTGCACCATTGACGGGATCCAGCCAAACAAGCCAGGCTTAGGCGCCGGGGTACGTTCATGTTCGCGCAAGGAGCCAATGTACGTTCTGGGAGCATACTGCCTTCGTTCACTCCGGCGCAGAATAATGAACAGCAAGATCATTACTCCAGAGATAATGAGAGTCGGAATCAGGGTAGACACGAGACCTGATGCCGAATTGGAGGCATCCTTGGGGTCGTCGTCCTACACAATGCAAAGAAACACGGTCAATCGATACGTTACGGGGAATCGGTGAGAGTTTAATGAGCGAAAGCTAACATACCGCCCGTTTGGCAAAGTGGACAAAGGTGTCCATGATGGTTCACAGAGACTCTCTCTGTCTCTCTCTCTCTGTATTTCGATGTCGAGAATGGTGGGTGATTGATGTTGCAAGGATGCAATTGCAGGGATAGTTAATATGTCAGAGAGTGAGGTGCAATATGAAGCTCCTAGCACTGCAAGGAGCACACCAAAAAGGGGGTATGAAAAAAGAAAAAAAAGGAAGAATTAGAAAAGATTTAAGAGAGCGACAAAGGATGAAAAAGGCCAGGAAAAAAGAGGGACAGGAGGGCAGACGCGAAGGAAAAAAGCAAGGCGGGTGATTAGATGAAAAAGGGAGCAAGAAATGAAGGGCGATCTGAGGGTCTGAGACTGAGAGAGGGCCAGAGGGCAAAAAAAAAGAAAAAAAGGGCAAAAAAAAGAAAGCTTGGAACTGGTTCCCTGTTGAGCTGGTGCCAATGGGAGCTCCCCCGCGGTTCCAGACCCCCGCCAGCTCTCGCTTAGCTAATGCGCACTATTCCCCTTGCGAGCCCCTGTGGCGTCATTTGGAATGCGTCCCTGCATGCTGATTGCTTGGATCATTGTTCTTCCGGCGCCACACTTTGGCGAATGCGTCACAGGTTGAGCTTCCTGGCACAAAATGATTGGTCGAATTTCGCGGAGGCTTTTGGGTTTTGGCTGGCTGAAGAAGCTCCAAAGCAGAGTTTGCATTGTAGATTAAAAAGTATATGTAACTAACTAGCGCCGTGTCTCACATGGATGTCTTGACCTTTTTTGTTGGAATGCATTCGTCCAATGTTGTTGAAACTGCATCTGCGCTCTTGTGAAGCGGTGAGGTGGTTATGTATGTGTCAAGAGAGACGGTCTGGTTTGATAACACGTGAAGGAGTGCTGGTTGAGGACCTCTAAAACTACCGATCTTCCTTTTGGCTTTGGAGGCATGCTCGAGCCGATGTGGATAACTCGGTACCATTTACGACCACCATCGTACAGTTTTGCCTCCTGGGAAAGCTACCAGTGATGTCACAAAGTAACATTCTTGCAACGTCGCCAGAAGTGCGAGTCGAGCACATGCAATACAAGCTTATTCTCCTCCAGCAATGCATCTTGTTGGAGCCTCCCTTTTCCACTTGTTCTATGAAAACGTCAACATTCTGGTCGCACCACGACGAGAATGCCGAGACCATTATTGAACAATGCTGGCCAGTTCCCAGGCAGATTACCATCCTATTTCGGGAGAAGGCATCAGGAGATGCTGCAGTTGGCTTCTTGCTGCGTATTCAACTTTGCGGCCCCGGAGTTCTCAGCTGTGGACGACAGGTGTTGAGTTGAGATGGGCTTCGATTCCTATCACTATGAGCATAAAATATTTCCAAGTTGCTCTAGTGCATCATGCTAAGACACGACTTCCCTTTTTGTTTAGACTCCTTTCACCCAATGAATGAGGTCTGTTTCCTACCTACCAGATACCTACCTAGTTATTGTGTTCAGAGCCGCAATTTCTAAGTTGGAAACCACGGTCTGTTAGTACGCAAGTGTTCCTGCCTAATACATATCTGTATATATATACCTACCTACCAGACGACAAAGCATGCACGATGAGTTTGAGAAGGAAGGCAATCCCAAGGAACGACGCGCCTCGGGATATTTGATCTGTTTGAGGATCCTTGCCTTCCGTTTTTGGATGCTGCAGACTGGACGTTGAACCTCACACACTCACGTTAAGAAGATACTTAGTGAGTTGGTGGTTCTTGCTATTGGCCAAAACCCATATAGGATTCGCCATGCCCTTTGATACACGGCGCCGCAGGGACAAAAAAGCATCAAGCGGATGGTATATTGCTTCTCCAGGAGGTCCTCGCTCGATATGACCATATCAGCGTTGATATATCTGAATGATAGAGCTCGTTATGACTCTTGGCAAGTCCTCTTTGCCCTGAAGAACCTTGGTACACATATCCAAGAGTCACCACCCCTATGACAGATATGAACATATAACCCAACAAAGAGTCATATCTTTCACGTTCTCAGCGTCTGATGGTCGAGCGGGACGCCGCTCCTGGAGCACCAAGACAGGATGGCCGAAGACCCTGGGTTCGAACCGCGGTGAAGGACGTACCATTGGAAGTTGGTTGCTCCTCTGATGGGAACCTTTTTTTACTATCTCGACAAACACCCTTTTATTTTTCATCAAATAAAATAGTAGGTCAGAGTAAGAAAGGGTTGATCTTTTATTTTCGCGTTTAAACTGTTTCAAAAGATGAGGCAGAAGTGTGCAGATGCAGCAATATAAAATTATCCCTTTTCAGCTATGCCCTTCCTGCAAGTATTTGTGGTTTTCAAATAACCCCTCATTCTCAGCCCAAAAAACCACACTTTGTCACCTAAAAGAAAACTGGATGATATATATACAGGCAGACAGTTAATTAACCTGATATCATTCAGTGGTTGAAGGAAATTACTCATATATAATCTCGACAATGCTCAGGAGTAACTGAGGCTGTATGATGATGAAGCATGATATTATTCAATTTCTGCGAAGCAGCCACTAAGAATGATGAGGTATAGAAGAAACACCTGCAAGGAAGCAGGACAAGGAAGAAAGACAGTGGGAAACTACAAATGGATGCATTCTGTACAGAAACTGGACCGATCGAGTGCTAAATAACATCGCAAGAGGAAAACAACAGTAACATGGTCATATAAGAATTCAGTTTGATGGATATAAACGACCCTCACTCTTAGATAGGCATTGAACCTGGGTCTTGCAAATTGACGTGCTTCCATAAGTCTATTTCAAATTTATCCAACGATATTTCTATATCTGGCGGCCTCAGCATCAGAAACCTGAGTAGAAGCTCACTAAACTGATACTTTAGCTGTGCGGGCAGTTTCTGGACAATGTCCATTATGTCACCCACAAACCAGGCACGCTGGGGGTCCTTGAGATCCACGTCAGAAGGTCCCTCGAGAAGCATCCATATGAGCGTCTCTGTAGACGGCGATCGCCCGAGATTATGCTTGTCGACCTTTTCCAATAGCCCCTCAAGGTATCGATTACACTTCTCCGGAGCGCAGCGGTAGTCCAGCAGAGAGGATGTAATATATACCAGGGATGCGACACGGCAGGAGTCGTGCAGTGAGCCGTATTTGACGATCCACTTTCGTTCGTCCTTTGGGACAGGGCTAGGATGCGGTCCAGAGGAGAGTAGAAGATGAAGAGGAGCACAGAATTGAAAAGCGGACCTTCTGAGAGGAGGTTGGGAAATGAGCTGGGAATCTTCAGTCGCGGACTCCGCGCGTCGGAGAAACGAGAGCAAGTGCCAGGCCTCTGGAGCGCTCAGCTTGAATCCAGGTGAAGACATTGTATAACGCGTATAGTGCAGAGAGACATCTTGATAAGGATACTCTCCCGCTCGAGGTTTCAGTCGTACCATCGCTTGGTTAATATGTGCTGTGGCCTTCTCCTTGCTGCCGTACCTTTCTTCTTGGAGTGATAACGCAGAAAAAGCCATGATGATGTTCTCGTCGTATGGATCGCTCGTGTTTTGAATATATCTCAAAAGAGAGCGTTCTGCCGTGGATACGTATTGGATAGATTGTGGCGTGTCTTTCAGGCCCATAATATGAGCTCGGTATCGGGCGCAATAAGTAAGAATATACACATGAAATGTCATCGGATTGCATATTGCTTGACGAAAAGCAGCAACCTTCATGTGCTGGTTTTGGCCAGACCAGTATGCGAGTTTGGTCGTCCAAAAATCGACCAGCTGCTGCGACTCATCCGTGAGCTCCATGGGTAGCGTGTCGAAAGGATCCAATCTAGATCCCTTCAAGTTATTGTGACCACAGAGAGAGCAAGTTATATGGTCAATGGTTATATATGCATCTGCCGGAGGACGCGCGTCATTCGTTGTATCCTGGGACTCATTCCACTGTAATGATTTTTAGCAGCGGTTTAAACCTATTGTTGAGAATTATCTTTTTGGAGGAATCGACCAGCACATACCACAGCAGGGGTCGTTCGGCTTAGATTTGAGCTTGTCGCGACCTTCGATGGCTCATCTCCCCTGGTCCATGGCAACACGCATGCGGCTCGGCTTGCTTGGCCGTTGACGACCCGAGAAAGCAGTCTTTTCTGCTCCTTTTTCCTTTTCTGTTGTATGTGGTGTCTCATCACATGTGCACGCTTTGCTTTGCTGGAGGATTTGTCGTCAACAAAGAAGAAGCTTCGGTGTGGAGACGGAGCAGAAACGGGCCCGTGAAGAGGTGTCCCGATGGCATCTGGCACCTGCTGGGCGGGCATTATCCGCCGCTTGGCTAGCGAAGGGCCTTTACCTCCTCCTGTGACGAAGTTATCAGCTTTAACGCCCAGTACATCCAGGACAATGCAGACAGCTCACCTGTCATATCAGACGCGCAGAGCAAATATGTGCCTTTGAGGAAAGAAATCCGTTGAGACGTAGCATACTTCCTTCAGTCTGGCGCAAAGCACATTTGCTTCAATCTCTTAGTTAACCCACCAATGATTAGTTAACTACTCGTCTGGAGCTTGCACTTCAAACAAGCAAGTTCATCAGTGTGAAAACTCCACAAACTAACTGCGGCGAGTATCTTGGCAAAAGTCTTTGCATGGCATCGACCTCATGAAAGGATAAACCCACTCCAAGAATGGATAAGTGCATAACCCTAAAGAATACAAATCTCCTTTTTTTTTTTTTGGTATGTCCTTGGAAAAATGGCGTTGACATCAGGCTGGCCGCTGCGGGCAATGGAAAAGGCCAGTACGGAGCAGTCTCGGCAGGGTTAACTAACTAGTTACATGTTAGCTGAAGAACGCCATCAATACGATTGTGGGGAGACGCATCCCTGCTCCGGGCTTGACCAACTTCCAGATTAAGCAGTCGGAGCACTTGGGGTTTTTTTTTGGCCTTCTTTGGCTTGAATGCAGAATGGTTTGCCTTGTCAAGGAAGTCGATGAGTTGTCTTTTCTTCCTGTTTGGATGCTTCAACTTGCAGTGCGACACTGCGACGGCAATTCAAGCATTGCACCCCAAGCCAAGGGTCCCTTTCCAGGAAGCATGATTGTTGTCTCATGTTTGCGGATCACGCAGCAATGGGAAGCCGAACCGAATTGAATTGACTGCCAAGCTAACTAGTTGATGCCTTGTATCGTGCTTGACTAGTTACCTAGAACAACTTGATACGGAATACTTACTAACCTGGAGGAGAAAAAGAGCGCTCAAAGGGTGTCAGCTTTGCATCTGGATTCTAGAGACTACTGGCTTCTGAAAACGCAAAACGCCACTACCAACAACGCCGGAAAAACAAACAATAAGTTTATTGTGTCTACAATGGAGAAAGTACTCCGTGCTGAGCATGGAGAAAGAAAGAAAGGAGAACCAAATCTACAGGTGGAGGGCGATCCTACCTAACTACTATCATGCAGGGGCAATACTTTTCAGGCCTTGCTGTGCGTGCATTGGAGTAACTAAACTTGTTTTCTTCATCAATCGTCGCCTTGACAATACTTTCAGCCAACACAGATTCGAGAGAAAGATATCTAGGACTTATCGATGCGCATATTTTCCATCTTGTTTAAGGATCACACTGGATTTGCCAATGGAAGGTGCTTAAAGGGGTTTGGGGGAAGGTACACCTGCGTATCTGAATGTGGGTGATTGGCAAGGTAGTCAAATACTGTGCAGGATCAGTCTAAGTGCTTGAAACCTGCATTTATCTCGTCTAGCAGGTTCTGTGATTCTGGGCGATCTGCCATGATCTCTGGAGCAGGAGTGCGGTTGGGAACAGTCTGAATGAAGTCAGCATCTTTCAGTCTTTGGCAAGCGGCTTTGTGGTCTTCATGGTGTGATATCAGCATGCTTGCCTATAGAGAAATCACAGTAATTAGTAACGGTTGGAAATGGTGATAGAAAGGTAAGAATATCAGTACCCCTAACAGGGACTCCCAAGTAACCCATTGCGGATGCTCCCCATGACCAGATAGGCAGAGGTTCAAGGATGCGGGTTAAGGCAATAGCAAGTCAGTCAGGTTCAGTGGTGCGTGGGCGCGGAGCGAGCAGATCAATTTTGATATGCCCTACGGAGTAAGGAGTAATGCCTTTGAATATATAACTAACTAGGAATTAGTGTGATGAATGCGTGACGAGAGTTGATGTTGTGGAAGTTGAAGTCAACCTTCCCGCAAGGACAGGAGAAGTGAATGGAAGTCAAAATGCCCAACCAATAGGATAACTCAAAATTAAGTTCGAAGACTAGCTCGATAATTGCTTGGCATAAGCTTACATGATAACCACTTACTAATCCACCAATCACCGCTCGTCAAAAGCATTTCCCCCCGACTTTTGCTTTCTTCATCCCGATTTCCTCAGACCACACCAGGAGCTCGTCCTGGTTCTGGTCCTGATTCTCGCCGGAGACTGGCAACTGCCATTGCTTAGTACCCACAAACCTGCTTTATTTCGGCGACTCTGGCCAAAGCAAACCCATACCTTTCTCGCGAAGGGACAATTACCTTGTCTGTTCCTTTCACATAGACTGGGTAACTTGCATCTTAACCAGTTCACACATGACGCGAAGATCCGTCCTTTCAAGATCAAAGGCGGGGAGGTCCTGGCTGTTGCATAACTCGTGCTAGGTACCAGTGCTGTAAAGAGGTACACTACATCTCCGTGAATCCAAAAGAAAACCAACAAAGGAGAGAGGAGTGGCGAGGCGTGACGGGTCACGCCCTTTGACCGTTGGAACCGCCGCAGATGCCGAAAAAGCGCAGAAGGAACCATCACAATGGGCATAAAGCCGAGTCAGCATCGCCTACGACTCTAGTCTCCCACGCTCCTCGCAAAGCCATCCTCGCAAATTTCAGCAGCCCGAGTGATATACAACACTCCGGCATCCGGCGCATCGAGCTAACCAGAGTTCGGCCTTTTCGTCAAAAGGGCTGCGCGCGGCGGCCGGCTGTGAGCTCAGGCTTATTTGACGCCCTCCCGTTAGATATCCTTCATCCCATCTTGCATGAACTCGATTGCCGGTCGCTGGCTAGGCTAGCAGCTACGAACTCTGCCATTGAGTCGTTCATCAAAAATCAAGATTACTACCGACTGGTAGTGGAGAACTGTTTGAATATTCTCTTTACAGCAAAGGCATTATATCCAAACGAGTATTACCCCGCTAAACAAATTTACGATGGGCTCAAAAGCCCTGCATGCGTTGGATGCGGGATGTTGGGCAGTTACACATTATTACCTTCCATTCAGAGATACTGCATCCAATGCTTTGGTCCAAAAGCCCCTATGTCGGCAATATCAATTAATATAATGTCAGAGCAATTCAAAATAAGCAAGGAGGTCCTTCACGAAAATAGCTTTTGTTGGCGCATTGGGCGGATAAACAAGAAGAGTTCTTTACGGAGGCTAGACGACGCTTACGTTTTTATTTCCGTTGAGAGCGCGCTCATTTATGCGTCACGTTACCATAGCAGGGACTTTCACAAGTACTTCGGTCGCACATTATTGTACCAAATCAGTGTAGATTACCTCCTTGTCCCGTTTGCGTTTATAGACCCGCAAACCAAAACACTTGAATTTGGACGGTATTGTGTGGCGTGCCAATGGTCTCCAATATTCGACGACGTCTCTGGTTCCGCTTCCAGTTCTGACTCCGAGTCCGAGTCACCCATTGGGGAAATGCAACGTCTAAAACCAACCAGTCGCGTTTACACTACCCGGGGCCTTTTAACGCATATTCAAAGCGGGGAATGTCGAAGAGCACAGGGTTGCTGGGACAAACTATCAAGTTTCTGATGATTGAGGTTGGTGTACGGGATTTAAACGGGGCGGTATAGTCATAAATGACAAGGGTCGCAACGCAAATTGAATGCAGACGAGATGACCGCGGAATATCAGTAAGCCCAATCTTTTTGTTTCGTTGCGCTGGCGGCCTGAGTAGCTGAAAGATGGTTAGTTAGGTCGTTCAAAGCAAAGTCGGTTACCTCGCAATTGGGCTTCTTATTTAACCATACCGTCTTGCTGGCAACTTAGTTGCCATTATATTGGAGGCCCTGTCACCATAGCGACCTACATTCCGTTGCTTTGTCTGTCTCGTTTTATCTCCGTTGTTGAAACTTTTACACGTTTAAAGAGTGATATGTTTCCAACAATCGGTGATGAAGTGTTACACTCACTTGGGGATGCACCGGAACGCACAAGAGATGCGGGAGAAACACGAGCAAGAGAGCTTGAGGAAACCCGTTCTTTCATCAAGGCCATCAATAGATATCCGCCTCTCGACGAAATAACACGCAATATTCCTTGGATGAGGACCAGGAGTAATCTCCTTTTCGACTTTTAAGCTCGAAGTATAGAGATGGTCTTTTCATACTATATCGAAGACTAAGGAACGAATAATGTATGAAGGCGAGTCTTGGGAATGGAAAAAAATTCAGAATTAACCAGAGTGTGATATTTTATTTCTGTGAGGATTCCGGCTGAGGACCTAAAATTAAGCCTGGCGTTAGATGAAGTCAGAACAAATCATGCGAAGAAAGGAGAAGACGTCCCCCCGCTTGTCGGATAACGAGGGATGGAAATGCAAGTGGATATTACGCAGCTGCCATCAAATGAATTGAATGAATAATAGTCCTAGCCCATGGATCTATTTCCGATTTTGAAGAGCGCACGGCAAGCCGGAAGGAGCGACATATTTGACGCAACTTGGGACTTAACCTTGAATGTCAGCCGTTGTGGTTTCAACTGCGAAATCGATATACCATCCTTGAATACATCAAATAAATTCTTGAAAATAAGATCACATGGTTACGCTGCGCTGAGGATGCACTAATTGACTGGCCGCAAAGGTCCTCGATTTAGCAATGGTAAGCTATTGGGGAAATACAGGCCGTTTGTTGATTCGGAATCAAACAGACCTTACGGTAGCCTATCTCAGCCTCAGAGCTTACATCACGGTGAAATTGATGTGGTTTTTAAATTCAGTGCGTGGTTTGACGACTCAACTCAAGGTTCTCAAATGGTCTCACGACTAGGTCGTGTCAGTTTTTTGGCCTGTTCCTACTTCGTATCAAGGGAATGTGGACCTGGTGACCTTGACGTATGTACATATTGGAAGTACATCAATATCTCCAGTTGGTCATAACGTCTACAATGGATTGTGCGATCATGGGAAGAGAAGAATATGCGTCTCAAAGATTTGAAACCAGATCCCGGAGGATAAGCTGATGTCTCGTGAAAAGGGGTTGATAACATATTCACTTCACTCACTACTGGGAAATTAGAGCAATTCCATTACTGCTCATTCTCACCCTAGTGTTCAATAAGTGCCTAAATATTCATACACCCATCGCGGAGGGGCCAGATCAATGACAGAAAGCAAGATACAAGCATCAGGAATGATTGATGGTCTGCAGTCGTTTACTTTGGTGTGACATTCAATGATCTTAAAGACCGCCCCAAAGTCTTTCCTGCATACAGCGAATTTGTCGATTCGATGCAAGAGTTGGCCAAAAGCCGCAAATTGCTTCACCCGTTGAAGTGAGTTCCTTTCCCAGGAATAACTCAATCTAATGAACATGCAGCACTATGACAAAATAAAAACTAACCTATCAAATGCGCAGGATGGTCACATTCTCCCGCTTATGGCCAACGAGCCATTGCAAGCTACGGAGCGAAGAATGCGTGTAGCTAGGCTGCACCGAGTGGCTAAGAAATATGACTCCAAACCCGTCTTTCCAACGCTTGGGCCCCCGGAGGCCAGAAACTGCCTCGTCGGACCTGTTCAAACTCCGAAGATTGCTAGGTCTAGTTCTTCTGAGACTGGAGAGCTGTTTGACTGGTGAGATGAAAGCGGCGACGTTTTACCTCTTGTTGCTTTCTTATGTGTATGGGTTTGCTCCTCGGTGGCCGAGTACTTATCATACAAGGAGATATTGATGGCAACGAATATGCAGAATGTTATGATATCGACAATCGAGTGAGGTAGGTAAATCTCGAGGTCAGGAATGGAACAATTGTACTCCATAATATCTTTCTCCCAGCCTCCAGGCTCCAGGTACGGCATACCACGGAGTTCCTAACGAGATGTCGGGATTCCGAGGTTAAAAGCGCTTCTACCGACAGAGTTACATGGCCCGACTAAAATTTCCATTCGCGGTAAATTTGCCAAGCGCTTGTCATATTTTGTGGGGTGCTTCTTATCCCACATCACTCTACTCCGTATGCCGTTGCAATTAATGAGTCTCTCCAAAATAGAACTGAGAATGGAAACAATATTCCATATCGCCATCCAAATAACCTGCATCCAATGTGTCATCTCGAGACCAAGCCATCGATCTATCAAATAGCATTGTCCCGTATATAATTAAATTACATGTCTTCTATTTCTGACAAAGTTACCCTAACAAATCCAAAGATCCAAAACCAGGTATCATATATTGTATTTACAAACCCACAACGCCAGCAACTGCCATAAGACCAGCTAATCCTAAGCCAGCTCTGTTCATAACTCCAGCGCCAGTAGACTCGGCAGCGGGAGGTGATGACCCAGTAGGGGTTCCGGAACCGGTTGTTTCGGGGGCGAACGTTGAACCGGAAGCAGCGGCGTCGGTGGAAGTGATTGGAGCATTGGCGGTAGTGGCCGGGCCGGAAGTCGAATCTGAAGGAACGGTAGCAGTAGCGGAGGTTGGTATCTCAATAGAGAGTGATGCGCCATAGGCGGCACAGAGTTCGACAGCGATTTTAGAGGCAGCTGTTGGAGAAAGATTTTATAAGCGGGCTAAATTTTGCAGCATACGCGGTGTAGAAGAGGAGGAGGAGACATACCCTTAACCTCATCTGGAGTGCAAACTTTGGGAATCTTGTCTAGCAACCCCGAGACAAATTGTTGATCGGTGCAGATACATTTAACGTCGGTCAGGCCGCATTTGGAAGCAGAGATAGCTTCAAGGACGGGACCTTGCTGTTATTCAGAAACACGAGTTAGCTCCTTGATAACGAGAAGACGGATTTCTTAGTCAGAGGACCAGAACAATGATAGGAAAAAGGGGAAGAGGGAGGGAAGTAAGTTTCCTTACCGCGCACTGAGGCATCGAAGTGATGTCCTGAGCAAAGGCTGGCAAGGCAAAAGCCAGGGCAGCGACAACAGCGATTGCTTTCATTTTCAAGTGAGGTATAAACTGCTGGGTGTTGAGATCCAAGTGGGACTGGAAAAGATTGCCTTTGTGTGCAAGTCTGTGGTTTAACTTAGATATAGAGTAGTTTTCACATTCATTAAATAAACCCCGGGCGAGGGGAAGGAGCTTGATATATGAATATTTCAGCTCATATTATTTGAGTTCTAGACCTAGAAACACAGAAAATGGCCCCCATTAAACCACTTGGGCCAAGAGCTTTCAGGTCCGAGGCCGGAATTGAAGCGATGGCTCTATCAGGCGCAGCCCCATCGTTGCTGTCGACATCACTGTTCTAATTTTCAGGTCATTTTTCCATTGGCAAGCACAGGCTTTGAGGCGAGATAGTTTTCAATATTCTTCTTGCCTCCGGTTAATTTTTTCAGAATTTTTTGCAATTGCGGTTAATTGCGGGAAGCGCAGCAGGTCAAATACCCTTGTGAAATATGGCCATCTTGACTTGTTGTTAGGTAAAGTTTTAAAGTTATCTGATTGAAGGCTGCAGGTCACATGCGCACTAGCGTGCTGTCTTGTGATTGGCACAATGCTCCAGCACTAGCCCAGTATAAAATAGCGGACAAAATGGCTCCAGTCCCTGCGCTGGTTCGCGCGACATGGTTGGCTAACTCGGATCAGATAACTTTAACCGAGTTGCATTTCCACGGAATCACTCGTTCCGGATCAGATAAGATAATTATCCGGGATCTTGGTTCCCCATTTGCAGGCTGACCAGCTTTCAAAGCGCCGCTCATCGGGTGTAGTGTGGGGATCCCAGTAAAAAACGGGAAATGATGCTATCGGGAAAGAGGGAATTCCATGATACGAACCTCTGTGGTGACTTCGTTAGCTCTTGGCTGAGTTCGAATCCCACAGACCATGGGCAAAAGCTTTATAGGGTAAAAAAAAAATACTTCCGTCTTTGATCTATGACCACTTGTGAACCTCGCCCTTCATATTCTCTCTTCAAAGGGTGCAAATAGGTTTCATGTTTCTTGCCCGCCATTGATTGAGAATAGTTCTCTTATCGGCGACCATGAGAAGTCTTTTTGGCAGAGAGACCAAAGCTGCTGAAGCTGGCGTCGGAGAAAAGCCTTACCCAGACGTCGAGGCTTTCGACCGGAACGATGGTAACGACAATGGCACCAAAAGCCCTACCGAGGAGGGAGATATCTCGAGGGAAGTGCAGAGTGGTGTGCGTAATATGGAAGGTGCCACATCGGTCTGGTCAAAATGGCATCTAATTGCAGCATACGCGAAGTGAGTTTTGCCCAGGGCAGAGAAATCATGGCAAGCAACGAGCGAAAGTGAAATAATCAAGCCTAACGACTCGTCAATTAGCATATGGCTCATCTACTTCGTCACCTCCATGGAAGAAGTAGTGCTGCGCTCCCTGAATCCTTACGTTACCAGCGCGTTTTCTCTCCACTCGTTGACGGCAGCAACAAATATCATGGCGAGCATCATCGGAGGATTGAGCAAGATCCCCTTGGCCAAAATATTGGATACCTGGGGTAGGCCTCAGGGGCTGGCTCTCACGTTATTCTTCTGGGTTATTGGGTATATCATGATGGCATCATGTAAAAACGTCCAGACATACGCGGCCGCACAGGTATTCTCCGCTGTCGGGTAAGTTTTGCCACAAAGTTGCTCTGATCAGCAGAAGCTCATTCCTCATCCTAGATCCCAGGGAGTCAGCTACTGTATGACTGTCTTCATCGCCGACACCTCGTCTCTGAAGAACCGATCACTCATGCTGGCCTTCGCCACGTCGCCATACGTCGCAACCACCTGGATTGGTGGACCGATGTCCAAAAGCATTATACAAGTCGCTGGTTGGCGTTGGGGCTTCGGTATATTCTCCATCGTGGTCCCCGTTGTCGTCACGCCTCTTTGCTTGCTGTTCCTATTGAACCACCACAAGGCAAAACAGGCCGGTGTAATTGAGCCCACAAGTTCTGTTCGAAACTTGACCTTACAGAAACTCAAACAATATGCCATTGATGTTGATCTCATCGGTATCATTATCTTAGCCACCGGAATGGCGTTGTTCCTCTTGCCTTTCAGCCTCTGGTCTTATCAGGGAGAGAAATGGAAGGCCCCGTTGATTATCTGCATGATAATATTCGGTGCAGCCCTGCTGATCTTTTTCGCAATCCATGAAAAGTACTTCGCCCCAGTGACCTTTATCCCTTTCAATCTCCTCATGGACCGCACAGTCTTCTTTGCAGCCCTCTACTTCTTCTTTGTCTTTTTTTGTGGTGCAGTCTGGGCCGGTTATTTCTTCTCAATGCTGCAGGTCGTTTGGGAACTAGACATCATCAACGCAACCTATGTCAGCAACATCTACCGTGTCGGTTCTTGCCTATGGGCACTTGTAGTGGGTGTGTTGATCCGCTGGTCCGGTCGATTCAAATGGCTCGCCGTCTATTTCGCCGTACCTTTGATGATGCTCGGGGTCGGCCTCATGATTCACTTCCGCCAGCCGGGAGTAGACATAGGATACATCGTGATGACACAGATATTCGTTGCTTTTGCGGGCGGTACATGCGTTATCACGGGCGAGATGGCCATGATGGCTCCGTCAGACCACCAACACATCGCTGTTATAATCGCCATCCTCAACCTATTCTCAAGCGTCGGTAGCGCGGTGGGGTCGACCGTTTCCACCGCTATTTGGACTAGCCGGTTCCCAGCAGCCCTGCAGAAGCATCTCCCGCCCGGAACAGATGTAAAGCGTATTTACGGCTCGATTATCGCACAGCTGTTTTATCAGCCGGGAACGGTCATCCGTCAGGGTATCAGTAAAGCTTACGGTGACGCCCAACGCTATATGCTGATAACCAGCCTCTGCCTGTTAGCCGGCGCCTTGATCTGTGCTGCGGCTTGGAGAGACATCAGGCTGAAAGATATCAAACAAGTGAAAGGAAGAGTGGTCTAAACCGAAAAGTGGAGAATAAGATGGGAAATCCACCAATCGCTTCTTGATCAGTCACCAAAGTTGAAGCAGTGCTGGGATGGATGAAGATCTCAAAACAACACTTACTACAATGTTAATAGTGACTGGAGTTGGGACATGTTGCAATGACCTGATGAATGATGACAGCTGTTGGTGCGATTGAGATATGTTAGGTAGGATCAAAATATATGCCAGTCAGGATTTCCTTTTTTGGTGGTGTTAACTGTCTGGCGAACATTCCTCCTTTGCGATAGTTCACTGTGGTTACTTAACATCTAGTTAAGTGATGTTAATTAGAATAGATTTCGTTTAGAAAGAATTGCGATGTTCCATCCCAGTCATTGCTCCCCAGATCTCTCTCGCCTATTAGTTATGGCTGGCGCAAGACAGTAAACTAGCCATCACTTTTGTCCAGGTCCTTGGCCATGAAGATTAAATCACCTATCATAATTAGTCACTGCGTGCGAGATATATGAGTTGATGTTCCTGATAGCGGTCTCTGGTTGTCAACAGTGAAGATCCAAGTGGATGACTGAAAGTCGGCCGGACGCTAGTAACTAGTTAATGGACTAACTAACTATATATAAGCTAGGTAGGATGTAGTTAGGTACTGTAAAGGTAACTAGTTGGGTATAGTACTATGGAGTACTGGTCACAGATTCACACTTAACCTGCGAGCCTGCACCAAGGGAGCCTCGATTCCCAACATATTCCTCAAGACAGCCAGAAAGATCCAATGTGCAAATTTCTCTCATCCCTAAGAAAAACAGGTGCTGCCGGTGACTTTGATAATTCCAAGCCTTAAGAAAGCGTCTGGCTGGTAGGGGAAAAAAGCACATTCACTTGATCCACAATGCGATACTTGGGTATAGCTACGTACAAATATTCGGTGTAAATCACACGACTCAGCCAAGTGAGTGTTCGAAAAGAGATCAGATATGCGTGCAAAATAAAAATCGCCGCCAATGCCTATCGGACGACCGGCGGCTAATGAACAAAAAAAAAGAACCTGGGTTCGCAAATGAGCCGGTTTGCCGCGCATCCAGGACAGACACGAGGACGATTGCCCAAACAGTGTCAATAAGAATGTAGGGAATTTTTAAAACATCGTGGGTATGGAAATATGAAATCTGGGGAGGAACCTCGGTTGAATATCGACCGCAAACCTAATCTCCATGTATATTGGGGCCAAATATCCTGCCGATGAAGAAGAAGAACTATGGTGGGAAAAAGGAGTCCAAGACCAATGCCTTTCTAGAGACATTCAGGTTCGGCCTATTTCGCAAAAACGCCGGTTGAAAACAAAACAGAAAACCACACAGCCGTGAAGACATGAGGACATTGAACGAAGAGAATGAGATAGTCGGGCGGTTTGTTACTAGTCGTCCATGCTCATTCTCGATTGAGGATCTCCTTCGATTGTCTTTCTCCAGTGTTCGGGCAGACAAACACAGACAAGCTAGAAGACTGTTAGCAAAGGTGCGTTGTATTGATACTACAAAACCAGCTTACCGGAAACGCTTTGATATCGCCTGTGGGAGCCGGGGACGATCCTCTTCTCTCGGTGCCGTTAGAAACACCACTATCGCGTTGGGCTTTGTGTTTCCCGTCGTAATCCTCGGCTCTGTCATTAACTCGAATACCGGTAGCCCACCCATCGTCCCAAATACCGACAATTTTGAGCATGTCGCCTCGATCAAGCTCAAACTCATCAGCTGCACGTGGCTGATACGCCCACAACACGGCCACTTTGTCATTGGGATGAATGTCGTCTTGTGAATAATAGTCTCTGAAATACGGAAGCTGTTCCGATTGGCCACTAGCAACGCCTTCCGGAGAAGAGAACTGCGCACCACTGCCTGATTTCGGTGACGTATCGGCATCACCAGCAAGAACAGATGTGCTGGATAGTGACCCGTTTCTCCTACCGGTGACCGGAGGTCGCCGTTTAGAGCCGCTGGCAGGGCTGGCGAAGGCATCAGAGTCCGATGAATCATATTTTAGAGCCGCTGCACCACGTGGAGGAGAGCCACCGTTGCTCTGTAAAGCAGACATCCGTGCAACACGACCTCCAGGAAGACCTTCGTAGCCGGCGTCTTGGCCCCTGCTTCCCGGAGCGTATCGCATCGAGCTTGGCCCTTTACGTGGAGGCGACGGCTGGTTGAATATACTATCGCTTCGATCACGCCTTCGACGAAGGAATATGAACAAAAATGCCGCTAATGCACCCAAAAAGGCAACACCAGCCACTGAACCAACTACAATACCCGCGATTGCCCCACCGGAAAGTCCGCCAGCGGCAGCACCTGTACTAGCCGAAGGAGTAGAACTGGACGTAGACGTTGGGAAGAGTGGGGGTAATGAAGGCACCGTTGGCAGCTCAAGCCCGCGACATCGATTTTGGGAATCTGCCGCAAGACAACATGAGTCTGTCGAGTTCGGCGAGCTTTCCGCGCAGAAGCCGCAAAGTCCGAGCAGATTGGGTCCGTAGCCACATTCGGTTGGTTCGTTTTCGCTTCCAGAAATGCATTTGCCGGTAAGAGAATCCGCGGGGATCGCGCATACGGTAAAATCGGAGCGTATCTGTTCCATAAAATTTTGCTTTGGAGTACCACACAGATCCGGGTTGACTGCGACCAGTTCTTCGCTTGTAGCCGATTGCGCCTACCACAAGTTAGCCTTGGGCTTGTACAGGGGAAGAAAATGCAGAGTGACGAACACATGTGTCAGCACAAAGTGGTCGATAATTATTCTCTGGGGCGTCGCAAAGGTCTTTTGAGCTCTGGACTATTCCATTGCAAATGACGCTGGTTGTGTATCGAGCGTAGAGGGAGCTAGTGTTTGTGAGTTTGACGCTGGAACAACCGAGAAGAACCTCATATCTGAACGTTAAAAAATGTCAGCGGCCTCTCCCCCGAAAATGAGTTCAACCCAACGACTGGGTTACATACTTGAGCTTGACATAGTCATGATGCACGTAATTCTCCAACTCTTTGTCAAAGTCTCCGACCGACGAGACGAACGCAAGGAATGGGCTGTAGAAAAGAAGATTCGGGCAGGTCAGTCATGCTTTGCGAATCATCCAAAAGGGAGGTGAGAGGGCGTACAATTGGCCAACGACATCCTTGGCGGTAGAAATGGAGGCACTGGCGAACGCAGGACATGTCGTTGAGTTTTTCAGAGAAATGCAGTTCTCTGCCATCGTTGCGACGACAGACAGGCCTTGTGAAGAATCGCAAAAGCTCCGAACCCGCCGCGAAGGGAAATACCGAGACGAACGCTTCCACAGCCTCAAAAGCCAGGCAAAATATTGAGATGTTTGAGATTGTTATCTAGTTAGGTCGCTTCATCGGTGGGTTCGAGGGTTGGGCAAAACAATTATCATATTTCCCCTTTTTATTGAATGTTGAGTTGCTTTGTGTTTTTTGTTTTTGCGTGGTTGCAGAAAGTTAACCCAAGTTCCTGTGCCCCTGACAGGATCGCGACCACCAACCAGCCCTTTGGGTCCTGAAAAACGAGCGACGAAAGCGTACGAGGGAAACACAAAGAAGGTGAACTGCACACTTTCACATTCAGACCTTAAGAAGAGAATTGGAAGTCCACCTAGATATTACAAAGGAATCAATCAATCCAAAAATGAGTGGATGGGAAGGAGGGGGGGAAAGAAACAAAAAGAAAAAAAGGGCCAGAGAAAGGAAAGAGCCTAGGGGGCAACACAGGAAGGGGCGTTCCAAGCAGCAGAAAGTGGAAGGGGAAGGACCCAAGAAGAGAAGGCAAGCTTGGAGCTAATAAAAATTACCCTAGAAAGTTACTGTGTGTATTGATCTGTAATACAGTGGAGATTACTCCATACCTTCCCTAAAATATGGGTACTTGGTGTGTAGCCCCGAAATCTTCTGCGTGATCTTCTCGCCCTGCTTTCTCGTGATTGCTCGACGCTGTTTGCTGCAAGTATGCGCCCTGATGTTTCACCCAGGTCTCTCTCTAGTTATGTCTAGGTACACTATTTTGTATGGAAGAACTTGAGACCCTGGACCAAATTGAGGTACCCAACGACCAATCATCCGTATCTCCTACAGGTGCACCAGGGAAGGCCTTCGGCTTTCTTGGCATGACTGAGACCCCGAAGAGGGAAAAACATCACACAAACCAGCTAAACAGACTGCTCCAATAGATCCCATCTGATGGCTGTCGAATTCACACTTCGAGCAGTACAGTTCATCCAAACTGCATTGCATTCAATCTGAAGAAGGAAAGAATGTCAGGAATAGCTTGAGCTGTGGAAATTTTTGGCTTAACTCGTTAAATACCTAGTTAACTAGCCGTCCAATCAGCAAGACTTACTGTTAACTAGTTAATGCCCGTGCGGCGTGAATGCGATCATGTCATCGCCTCGACAAAGGCTCATTATTGAGATATATAAATTTCGGAAGCTACCCTCGACCCATGCCCGTCTTACGCCCTCGACCAGCAGGTCTGATTAAATTCAATTCGAATGGGATTTACCTTTGTTTCCGCAATCCGCACAGATTTCCGTTTTTTCATCATGCATTCACGACAATGGCGCTATCAAGGCAATATCAACCACCGCTTCTCGACAACATCGAGAAAGTTGAGGATTATCGATGTGGTGGATTTCACCCCATTTCACTCGGAGACATTTTTAGAGACGGCAGGTATCGTGTCCTACATAAGCTAGGGTTTGGAGGTCATTCAACAGTGTGGCTTGCGCGAGATCAGCAACTGCGCAGGCTTGTTTCTCTCAAAGTCAACACCGCCGAAACTTCGCGTCGATGGCCAGAACTTGCCGTTCACCAGCATCTCCAGAATGCCGCAGACCATCCTGGTCGTCCCTATGTTCTTCCTCTTCTCGATCATTTCTCGGTGAAAGGCCCCAACGGAACTCATCTTTGCCTCGTTCATCCGTTCGCTGGACCGAGCATTTCCAGTTTATCCTATACTCCCGGACAGCCAACCGGCAGTCGGAGGCTTCATTCACGTTTGGCACGGAAAATCGAGAAACAAATAACCCTCGCACTTGGATACCTCCATTTTAAAGGAATATGCCATGGGGGTACTGTATTACGCAATTTTTTGTTTATTTTACAATAGGGCAATCCGCTGTTAATACATAGGAAGATAGATCTCACCGCTGCAAATATACTGCTGCGACTTGCAGGTGCTGATTCATGGTCCGATCAGCAAGTATACGAAATGCTGGGGAGCCCATCAACTGAGAAACTCCGTATGTTATGTGCGAGTCATAACACTTCCGCACCAGAGTATCTTATCGAACCAGCAAATGTTGGAGCGCTTCAGCCAAAATGGTTTGCCGACACCATATTTGTGATCGACCTCGGGCAGTCATTTTCGTCATCGTCGCCACCGGCCAGCGGATTGGGGACACCCTTCTCGTATTCCTCCCCCGAGCTGCTTTTCGAACAAAAAGCAAGTATTCAGTCAGACATCTGGGCTCTGGGATGCACGATTTTTGAAGTGCAGGCAGGGACCCAACTCTTCGCATCCTTCTTTGGTGGACCAGATGAGGTGATACGGCAAATCGTGCAAACGTTGGGCAAACTTCCAGAGCCGTGGTGGTCATCTTGGGAGCATCGCCGCGCTTATTTCGATGACGATGGAAAACCAAAGACAGTTTGGGAAAACAATATCCCTCTGGCTGTGGAGTACCCGCTCCGCGACCAGGTAGAGGACATAGGGGCAGACGACGGTGAGGGACAAGACGCACAAGACACGCGTGAAGGTTCCTCGATCTATGAGGCCCCAGGAACTAGATTATCACAAAGGGAGGTTGAGATATTCGAGAATCTGCTGGGAAAACTGATCAAGTATGCGCCAGAACAGCGGCTATCAATCGAGCAAGTTCTTGCACACCCTTGGCTATCTTAGCATTCAAGGAACTAAGGGCATATACTGGCTTTTTTCAATATACAGTAGTTGTACGGTTTAACTAGTTACGTCGAACAAAAGTAGCTATTCCGATGGTTTCTCCAAAACTTCTTTTCTCAAAAACTGTCTCACCTGGCTTTGACATCTGCCGCCTACCTTCTATAGTCAAGAGGGAATCTAGAATTCTCCAAAATACTCCTTTGACACTAGTCCTGGAGGAGCGCTGGAGGCTGGCTGCTTTTACCCGACTGCCTCACCAAGGTGAGGGAGGCTAGTAAGTAGTTAAACTTTAACAGAAGCAAATCCCTGGAACAAATTCCCGAACATTCCGCCGCCATGGCGCCTGTATAACTATGGCTGGGCGAACCTCTAGGTCTAGTGCTGGAGCCCAGCGATTCGTACACGTATAGTAATTGAATCTATTCTTCGAGTTCTTCCTCCATCGTATAGAGTATATTCTCCTTAGAGCCTCACTACTAGCTGATCTACACGATATTCCTAGTCCTCGACCCTCTAGTTACTGAGGCCCTTTTACACTTGACCACTACAGATATCGATTTGATCCTGAGACTTTATATTCAAGTCATGATCTATTTGAATAATATTAGTGTATGTTCCATCAAGGATGTCAGATAGGCTCACCTGTGACTCATGCTCACAAATTCTCAAGGATATCTGGGAGATTTGAAGATTAGATACACAAGAACGAAAGCTGCAATGCATTTGTTATTAACTGAGCCAGACAACTAAAAACTTTTCTTGAGTTATAGCTCAAAACTTTTGCCCTTCTGGCTCTTATATGAGTATCTTTTTGATGTTAGCATTCAATACAGCACCTCAAATTCACCCAACCATTGTGTGTCAACTTACTACACAAAGTGGCTAGCACTCTTGGATGTTCCACTCAGGCAAAATAGCTTCAGCAGTGCGTCCAGTTACAGCAAACATCATGTCTAATATCTTGATGACACCAGAATCACCAGGAAGGCCGACTTGCACAACAGGGCGCGGGTGTGATATGTCCTCAAACTTGGCGCCTTTGCCCATGGTGGAAGATCATCCACCCACCATGTTTGAACACATTGAATTCAGTGAATCAGCAGAAACTGGAAAAAGAAACTGTATCAGCTCCCTGCAAAAGTAAAGTTGCCTTGCACTCTTTTGCAGAGTCAGCCTGGTGAGATCGCTCTCCTGCATTGCTACTCTGGCATCAAGGGTCAATCAGGCTGTGTTTACACTGCCTCTTTCATGGAGGGGGGAATTCTACACAGCACAGGCAAAAGCTTATCATACTCTTCAGTCCCTTTGCACTTGCCAATTCTCAACAAAATTTTGGTTTGCAACTGGCAGTTCTGGTTCTGAGACAATATCAGACAACATGGCGCTTCCTGTCGAAATCATCACTCGAGTGGGTGTGAGCGAAGATGATGACTACCGCTCATTTCAGGAATGGCTCATCCCAATCCGCGCAGTCGCCACCGTTCACCCTGACGAGAGCAAACCCCCTTTGCAAGTAGCTGAGGCACTTGGTTTCATCATCCGCCGGTCCGCCATCCAATTGGCCTTCCATGAAACGATGGAACCTCCCCATTCAGGCACAAGGCAGCTCGCCCTTGAGTTATTTGATCGGTACGGACGGCTCAAGGAAGAACTCTACAAGCACGCACTGCGAAAGGGCTTGGGCTTGTGGGGGAGTGAAGTGAATGATGGGGACCTCCTCCTGATTGAGGACGTTAAGGTGGAAAGAAAATACCGACGAAAACGCGTTGGGTCAAGGCTCGTCTTGCAGATTCTAGTCGAGGCTATGAAGGGGCAGTACAGCGTCACTTATGCGTTTGCAGCGGCAGCAGCACACTTTGAAGACCACGGAGGCGCGGGTAACACGCTTTCGAGCAACGTGCCTCATCATGTAAAAATTGAGGGAGTGGTTTCCTTTCTCCGCTCCTTGCAATTTCGTCGAGTCGGCCTGACATCCTGGTTCGCCTTGGCCCGAGATAAAGAACATCCGTCTCGGCGTTTGGCGCGTGACAGAGACCTCGATCCAAAGCCAGAGATTGACGATCTTCTCGATAGCGGTTCCGAGGTGGAATATATCCTAGTCAACTCCGATCTCACGCAAACTAGACTGAAGAAACGCAAGCGGGGTGCCCGTCACCCCCCGGCAATTACAAGCCGCAATCGGCCTCTACACTACGCAGTGAAATCACTCACAGACAAAGACGCGCTCGCTTTCCTGAAGACTCATACACAAGGCAGCGCTCCGGAACAATTTTCTCTCCAGGCTCTGGACGGACGTGGTGACACCGTGCTACACGTCGCTGCCAAAGCGTCCAAGCCTGGGTGCATAGCTTGGCTCCTTGAACAACCGAACACCACAACACTTACCACGGCCGACAACTACGCAGGCTACACCCCGTTGGAAGCGTTGCAGCAGAGTGCGAACTCCATATGGCTTTGATCGCGCACAACTAGTAGCAGACAAATTCGATGGCCACGATGAAGATTCTGTGGCGTGCCTTCTTCTGCTCCAGGGCATAAAGGAGCCATCACTAGAGCAACGCATGCGAGCCAAGTTTGGCTGTACTTGCAACCAATGCCGCGAGGGTTTCTTAAGCCCGCGCATGTTGAAGAAACTGAGTGATCAAGCTGCTATGGAACACGATCTTCTCACTAATCTCACTCGTCCCGATGAGAAGGGATGGTTTAGAGATTTCAAGGACTTACTCAGCCATCTCCCAGAATCCCTTCAATCTCGTATTAAATATAGCAAGGCACACCGAACAGCCTTCGTCACGCTCTTCGGTGCGGTGGCTGTCTGTCTCTCTGAGGGAAGAATCCCTCGAAAGGCTGCCGTGGTTGAATCGGTGGAAGCGACAGAGGCGCGGGAGCGGATCTATAGCCAGTTCTTCGCGGAGGGAGGCACCGTCGCCGCAGTAGTCGGCGCCATTTTCGAAAAGGCCGAACTGTTCGATCCCGAGGTGGGCGATGATGCGATGGCAGATGCGGACTTAGAGGAGCACTATAAGGGTATTCCAAAGTGCCGAAATGATTTGGAGTTTGAATTTGTGCGTCGCCACTGCGCCGATGATGCTATTCTAGATAAGGAAATGAGAACCCCCCTGCTGTAAGTGCGACCTGCGTTATTGCAATTGAAGACGCCATGAATACTAATATACGTGCTTCACAGGGTGCCAATGCCTCACATCATGGACATGTTTCGCATGATGCTAGAAGGAAAAAATCCTCTTGCATAGATGCACGTGTAATGTAAATTTAATAACTTGCTAATTTATTCTCTTGTCACGTTCCAGTATGAATCAAAACATCTTTTCAAATCCAATGGCAATACCAAAGTATCGCTGGAGAAGGCAACAATACCCCCAATCGGGGCGTCCTCCACAAGACGTCGGGAAGCGCTCGACAATTTTCGGCAAGATTCTGTCAAAACGTGTTGTTAGCGTCGCTAACTAACCCACCAACATCGGGCTAGGTGCAAGTTGACTATTCATACCTCGGAGCTTAACTCCATGAAGCTTGCCCTTCTTGGCATCTACCAAGGTGAATTCATCCTCAGTTCTCCGCAAAAGCAACGTAGAATACTTCGCAATCCGCCCTTCATTTTCTGCGTTGAGTAATCGATCGAAAATGCTCATGTTGACTGCACTCCGATTCTTTTGGCCCTTGTCAACATGGAAACTTCTCTGCTCCTCGCTCTTATAGAAGTTGGCGAGATCGACACATATATCGAGGGGGGTTTCCCCATCAGAGGACTGGAGATTAGTTCTGATTTCGGATTCTCTGATCAGCCTTGCCACAGCATCAAAGTTACCGCAAGATACGGCAAGGTGTAGGGCTGTATATCCTGTGAATTTCTCGCTAGGATGGCCCTTGAGCTGTGCATTCAAGTATTTCGGCTCACTAAAGTTTTCGAGAACAGTCGCAAATACGGCAGGGCTTGCGGGACGTTTCTCATTCGGAAAATACGCGGCAAGTTGAAGGGCCGTTGCGCCGGCGCCATTCAGATAGCCGATATTCCAAAACAATATATCTTTATCCGGGGAGAGAGATAAGATGAAGGAGATCTTACGCTCCATGTTTGGAATCTCATAGGACATACCAATGAGATTCTTGAGAAGGGTGTCCCCTTCCGTTCTTTTCGTGAGACTGATGTGATAAGTTTCTCGTAATCGTCTTGCGACTTCGAAGTTGTCCGTGCTTACAGCGCAAAAAAAAACCAGGTGGGCATCTTCCGGCGAAAGCACCATTCCAGGCCTGTCGATGAGTCGAAGAATGCCGGTCGTGAAATATGGAACATGAGTCTGGGTCAGAGTCTTTATAACGGCCGCCACGTCAGATCTGACATCGGCTGCGATATCATCTCGACGGTCGATCAGAAAGTCAAAGTTCTCCCTGATTCTGTTAAAAACTGACTGATACAGAGCGATGACCCACATCTTTGGTGATGGTCTTAATATTCCGTGTTCGTAGTCCCACAGATACCGTAAGGCAGCAGTGTTCCCAGCCGCACAGACGCCCACAATCGGATGAACTATTTCTCTGCGCATCATGCGTCGGTAGGGTTTCATAAATCTGGTCGGGTCTACGCCAGACTTGACGAGGAGGCGTATGCAAGATAATGCCGCACGACGATGCTCTCTTCCGTGGAGGAGGTACTCACGGACTCGGATGGCCGGATTACTGTCGAGCGCATGAGAAAGCGCCTGGTAACTCTGGCCATTGGGGCTAGTGCTCTGGGCGGCGAAGCGCTTGCAGGTATTAGAGTTATTTCCTGAGGCCCTAATAATGGTCTCGAGAAGGTCGATTTGATGGTCCAATACTACCCGTGTGATGGGAGAGTGTTTGATTTCGTTCCCGCGGGGTCTTCGTGAAGATCCCTCCATAGCGAATGGGTCCGACCCTTCAGCTAGGAGAACTCGTATAGCACAGTGATTCCCAGCTGCCACCGCCCAGAGCAGTGGGGTGCCTCCCACTTCGCCAAATGGGCTATCGAAGAACTCCTTATAAATCGACGCTCGCTCACACACGCTGTCAATATCCGCACCATGCTGTAGTAAAGCGGATGCCACTCCAGGGATATCATCATCGTCAAACGCCGCGAGGAAATGAAGGGGCGTAACACCATGAGCCGTCCCGTGAGCTGCACTTGCTCCGCAAGTTAGTAAAGTCTCGACCACGATCCTATGTCCTCCTCTGCAGGCTATAATGAGCGGGGTTTCTCCGAGTGCATTTTCGAAATCATACCAAGCTGCAGGCAGCCTGGGTGGGATGTTAAGAAAAAGCTCGGCATTGCCGGTAATGGCCGCCTCATGAAGGTAGCTGCAGACAATATTGGGCAGGCCATCCCCCTCCCGCACTTGGCGACTACTTGATAGCAGTATCTGGTTAAGCAAGGGGCAGGTGGCGCCGTTTCCCTGGCGGATATCATGCATCGCTGCGGTGAAACGGTCCGTATCCAACTCGCGAAAACGTCACCGAGCCGTAGTGCTTCCTGAGCGGGTTGCTGCAAGCAGCCATCCAATCTCCTCAATTCGGGACGCCGCGAGGGGCCGTCCGAAAACGTCACAGAGTCGTCCAACTATAGCTTGCGCTATCTTCTGCCCATTGCGGGCGGCAAATGTCAAGAACTCTAGCGTACTATCAATTGTTGCCTCAGCGGGTTTGTCTGCGCTAAGGACAACATACGCGTACTCGTATGCGGCATCTGCTCGGTCTGCATCTGTATTTCGAGTATCCATGGCATTTTGCAATAGCTGTTTCCCTAACAGCCCTATCACAGGGTGTGGGAGCAACCAAAAGATGTTGCTCTCGTGGGAGGGCTAGGCATGCATTTGTGAATAATTTAAATCTTTTCATACCCAAACTCCTCAGTCAGTACCTACCTTGAACATGGTCTTTTGTCTGGAGACAATTTTCAGATTCATATGAAGCTCAACCTCGTCATCAATTCTATTAAAAGTCAGAATATGCTGCAAGTTGACAAAAGGCACGGTGGAATGTACGATTTTTCCAGATCGCGTGCAAGTTTGACTGCTAAGCGAGCAATCTCCGCCGGTATCAAATTGCGCAGAGTCTGAAAATTTGAGAAAGTTCGTTTGGTATGCCACTTTTTCGGGTAAGGCTTTAGCTTGTACTTTTTGCCCGCGTTATGCTCAATAATGAACTTTGCTTCCTTAAGATAGCTCCCGGGTTGATCACAGCAGTGAGCAATGGCGATGACCTCCTCTTTGTTTATTTTGCTCTCGGATAGAACGCTTTGACCCGTCAACTTTCGGAGTCTAGCTTTGCTCAGTCCCATAGCGGCCATTCTAGCCCAATCGGCCGGGGTCATGCCGTGACCGTCGGCTTCTGTGGGAGCTTCACTGCGGGAGTACAGCGTATGTAGATGTTGTCGTAGCATCTGCTTCAAACTTAGGTCAGGTAGTTTCACAGATTCTGGTCGTCGACCAGCATCAGCTGCCAGCAACCTGTTGGAGAGTGACATATACCAGCACCTGAGCTCAAAATCAGCGAAGATGGAGTTTTGGTTCCAGGACGGGTCCGTCACCCAACCGCTGCTAACCGTCTGCACAGCCGTATGCGCCGAGTCGTCATGTTGGTGTGCTTCAATCCAGCTGGCGAGTTGGTCCTCTTCTTTAAGAGACTGCATATCCGAATCGGATAGGTTCATGATATCATCGACAATGTGGCTACCAACCAAAAGAAATGCCAATACAACGCCAAGCGAGAACAGATCAATCTTGATAAGACCATCTTTTCCCAGTCTGACAGACTCATCTGCGCACTCGGGCGCTCGGTATACTTTGGTCCCTGGGGGTGATCGGCACGGAGCTGTCGTTTCGCTAAGTAGTATGGCGGATCCGAAATCAGCGATCTTGGCAGTGTACCTTCGACAAGGCGGTTTAAAGACGAGGATATTGTTCGCTTTTAAATCTCCATGAATCACGCCGTGCGTATGGAGGGCGTCTAGTCCGGAGGTGATGTCCATGCAAAGTTTAAGCCGTTCGCGCAATGTCAGAGACCGCGAACGGCTAAAGTTCGAAAGATCCCCAAAATCGGTTCCCTCTAGGACCAATGCTGGCATCGGTTGCGACGACCCTGTCGGTAGTGTTTGCCAGCAGCATCCGTAAGCGGTGACAATATTCGGGTGCTTTGCCAGCGACTCGGCCTTCAGGATTTGATACTCTTTTGCCAGGGAGCGGAGCAGCCTAGAGTTATGAGAAGTCTGGCTCTCCTCCTTGAGTTTGGGCGTTTTGACGGCTAGTAACCGTCCCATCGGATGGAAATGATCTAAACTGAGAGGGGTTTTGCCAAGTAAAGAGTTGCGCGAGAGCAGCGTGACGGAAAAGGACGTGCCTGAATAGACAACGGCTGGCTCGAACATATTCCACGGCCCAAGATGGATCGAGAAGAGCACAAGAGTACTCCAATTATCCTCGTCATCGACATCACGGTGTAATGCCGTAGTGAAGAAGGACAATAAATCAAAGCCAGCATCGGGATTTTCGGCGCCACTCCTATCAACCACTGTTGCTGCGCTATCGTCATGACGGCCAACTTCAGTGCTGAAGGCGGCGGCGGAATACCCCGCAAAGTCCATTGTTTTAATTATTCGTGGTAATCTGTAATCTGCCTGCAGAGCCGGATTCTTGTGGCGGGAATAGCAGAAGACGCCTTGTTGTCACTCGACCGTCCCCAGGAAACGACTTTTGTAAATGGGCAACCCCTTAAGTATATCTCAATGCCTTTGTCGGTTGAGGGTGGGGCATGATCCTCAGGATGATCGGCCGCCGCTTTCTATCCCGGGGCAGTGTCCTGGGAGCCATAGCTAGCGCGAGCAGAGGGATCCCAACGGGGTGGTGAATCACACCGCGCCTCCTCGGATCCTGGCTAGGCTGAAATGCAGTCAAGCCAAGGCGTTCAAAGGAATGCTGGAAATCGAGGGAATGGAGTATTAAAGTGGCAGCGCGGAAAGGTCAGGGACCACCTCTGGCTTCCATACTTTGGCACACCGAAATAACCAGCTAGTTAAGAGTTATGGCGGAAGACCACATCAATACAGCCTTCAGCGCCCTCGGGGCCTTGGATGTCATTATACGGCGCTGCATGGAAGGGTTCAGGTTTTGGCAGCGCATAAATGACCACTCCGACTCCGCAAGGACTTTCCAGACAGTCCTCGATTCAAAGCGCGCCAAGTTCCTCGCCTGGGCGGAAGAGTGGAACATCGCCAACAGTCAACGCATCGATCCCCGGTACCGTCGGTATGAAACGGCCGTGAAGAACCACCTTCAGGTTATCCAACGCATTTTCAGCGATTTTGGTAGCCTCGACACGCCAGGGCGCGTGATGGATCAGACACGTACTCTCGTTTCGATGGATGTGTTACCCCGCTTCAGTCATCTGAGCACTTCCCCCAGTCCTTGTAGCCTGGGGAGTCCAGATTCCCCGACCCAGTTTGCATGCTTTTCGATGCACGGCATAAAATGGGCGCTGCAAGAAGACCAACTGAAAGAGGGTCTTGCTCTCGTCACGACACTGCTTGATGATCTCTACAGCATCCTCCCCCCTCCATCCAATGATCCAGCCCGGATTTTCGTCCTGAGTGATTCGTTGACCACCCAGGATCCCAATGAGCTGGCCATAATCAGCCGCACTGAGAATATTGATCCCACCTATGCAGCCATGGCTTGGATCAAGTCGGTCGGACGCCGTCAGTACGGAGCTCATCTTGGAAATGTTCGGCTGCAGCCAGTCAACTTGGTGCCGGTGAACCGAGAGAAAGATGAGGCGAAATTCATGGCTCGCTACCAAGGTGAGCTCGTCCTTGTTGAGGAAAAATATTGCACAGCACCGTGGGCCCAGCCGCAGCAGTTGGATATTCTCGGAGCACGTCTTGACAACATTGTTTGCCGTCTCCAAAGCCCAGGCAAGCCAGTGGACCTAAGAACGCTTCGGTGCCGGGGTGGTGCTTATCGGCAAACAGAGCCCAACACCGAGGATCAGACCAAGTACGTATACAGTATTGTGTACCACGCCGAACACCCGCGGTTCGTCTCTCTCCACGAAATTCTCCGTCCATCAGAGAAAGGCAAAACCGAGGATCAGGCCACGCTTCTGCTTAGAAAGCCCTTTTTACAGGCCACACTACCCCTTGGAAAGCGCTTTGCCGTAGCGCAAATGCTCGCACGCGCAATCATGTACCTTCACCTTACCGATTGGCTACACAAGGCCATCCGAAGTGAAAATGTAATTTTTTTTGTCGACAAATATGGCAACATCCAGTCAGACCTTCCCTACCTGGTTGGTTTCGAGTATGCTCGAGTTGATGATCCTGATGTGGGCACGGAATACGTTCCCGAGGATCGTGATTATAAGTACTACCGTCATCCAAAAGCCATGGCAGTTGCCGTCGCAGACATCAGAGAGCCGCTGGGTGACTACGGACGTTACTCCAAGGTATATGATATCTATTCGCTGGGCGTGGTGCTGCTGGAGATCGGGCTCCTTGCGAGAGCCAAAACGATTGTGGACAGGGCCCTTGGACTTAAGGATCCAACGCCGGAAGAGATTCGCCAGGTTTTAGTCAATAAGGCCATTCCAAAATTACGCTTTGTCATGGGCGACCTGTACGCAAATGCCGCTTTAGTTTGCCTCGATGGCTCATTGGACGATATTTCTAACCCCCAGTTACTTCATCAGGCATACTATAAAATAGTCGTGTGCCAACTAGGTTTTTGTAAAGCTTGACAGATTTGCATAATAAATTGGACGAAATGACAGTTACAGTCAGGACATTGCAGATTTTGTATCAGACAAATGCCTCCCATTAGATTCACATTTATCTTTGCTGTATATTTCCAGCCGTCACCAGACTGTTGATGAAACCACAAGGATTGAGGGTTCAACCTCAACTCCTTCTGCAATGTAGCCTGGCTTCTGCTTCCTGAAGGCTCCATTACTCCAGCAAGATTGATATTTAGTCCTCTGTTTGTGTTTTTCTGTGTCTTCTTTGATTTACATATTTGTCCCATTCTACCTTCACTTTGGAGTATCTGCGACTGAGAAGGCCGAGTTTGTTGGGATATGTAGGCTTGTGCATTAACGTAATCCACCACCTAACAACCAC